>SMSQ01000190.1:0-32946 GCA_019453375.1 Ctenoplectra terminalis
TCGCAGCTACCATGCTACTTGTAAGGCCAATATAACCATTAAATAATTTTAAAAAATGAAAAAAGAAAAAAAAGAAAATTTCCACCAAATACTTAGATAAAAATCTCTTAATATCTTCTATTTCTTAATATCTATGTCTTTAATTTCTATGATCGTTTCTTCTAAAATAAATTCTAACCGCGTCTAGCTCACCTTCTTTAAATTATAGTTAAGTAATTAAGTCATATTGTCGTCAAGACGTATATTTATAGCAAAAGTTGCATTATTAACCGCGAAAGACAGTTGGACCGTTTTTCCGGTGCTTTTTCACTTTTCACGCTAAGTTTTCACGAAACGTTTCAATTAACCGACACCGGTGTACTCCGCGTTTTTATAATTTAAAAGCAACAACGTCGCTTCGATAGAAAATATTGGAAAGCTGCTTATAATAAAAAACGCGGGATTATAACTTGGCACGGTTGCTCAGTTTTTAATGCTTAATTGAAAGCGGAAGTCCATTGCTCCGGATACGCCTCGCATTTCTCTTTTTCCCAACCTCTTTTCCTGCTGTAGATAGCATTTCTCTATAGTTTCTATGAATCAAGAAACAAAGAAACTGTAAGACTTCTTACAAAAATTTATTTTAAGTAAACAGCTTAAAGCGTTAGAATTATTTTTCGTCTCGTACATTTTTCTCGCATCGTATGAAAGTTTCTAGAAATTCAACAAAATTAGAAATATCGGTATAATATTAATTACAAAGCCTATGATAGATTAATGTAATCAATTGTAAAAGTTGTTACAAATTATTAGAATATTTGTACTCCGAAAAATTATTATACTAGAAATTGGAAGCAATATAGAAGTACATTCTACGCGATTATTATGCATATATTATCTGGTAATAATCTGTCGGAACAGAGTTCTGAGACGTTAATAGTATGTCGAAAGTTCGGTACCATATAGGATAGCTGTATTCCAGGAAGATAATGAGGCTGTTTATACAACAGGAACAAAGGAGAATTGTTTTAAGGTCAGACATACAGGTGTTTAACTTCATCAACAATACAGGAAAAGAAAGTTGAATGGAATACTATTTAAAAAAGTCATAACGACATTTGCATTCATACAAAAATTTCTAAGCATGAATACTTTCGCTAATATTACGTTAATAATCCTACAATATCCTTTTAAATTTTTAAATAATTCTGGCCAGTCGTGTGATAATTATTTGGTATGTAACAATTGAATAGAAATAAAATTTCTTCCACGATAGAAATATATTAATCATATATTTTCATGCTTCGTAATTTTATACATTATTCTTCCGAATCTTCCAATTTTCAACAATTCTTCACAATTTTCTTCTTTGAAGCATAGTAGGATTAAAAATGTCCTTTTTGTTATCCAAATATGTACAGTCAGACATAAATAATTCGTAACTATATTAACACTAGGTTTACGGACATCGATTGGATCATTTCGATGGGTACATTAAAATATAAATTCTTTGTAATATCATTAATTCACTTTAGTTTCAATCAATAGGTTTTCATTAACAGAGGTTTTTCACATTTTTTTGTACACAAATTTCATTTTGACTTTACATTTTCCGCGCGCATACTTGTTAAATTTAAGCGTGAAATCTAAAATGCGTCCAATTGACGGGTTCCGTAAATCGAGTGTTAACAACCACGCGGAAAATGTAATCTGTAAATGAAATTTATATAGGAAAATGTACCAATTTAAGTAAACTGAACTAATGATACTACAAAAAATTTTAATGTACCCATAAAAATGATCCAATCGATGCCCGTAAACCTAGTGTTACTATAGTTAGGAACTGTTTATGTCCCAGTGTACATATTTGGATAACAAAAAGGACATTTTTAACCCTACTGTGCTTCAAAGAAGTTACATATTAAATTACACTTAAATTTACTTGAAAATTGGAAGATTCGTTGAAAATTGTTAACACATTGACGACGGGACTTTGTTTCTGTAAAACTTACTAGGGAATAAAGTTACGATCGAATAAATTCGTGGTTATATACTTTCGAGAATAAATTGTATTCTAAACATAGCTCTTAATTTAAAATTTCAACCGAACGAATAATTTTTTAAAAACAACCTTTCATGTATCGTCGTTTCCTATTTTCACCTTTTCAAGATCTGAAATACAAAACACGAGAAATCTCGTCATCGGTCCTCAATGTGTTAAGAGGGTTAATTTCTATTTCTTTGATACGAATAACGTCTCCTAAATAATTCTCCAATCAACACCCCCATCACAAAAGCTTCGGATCCATTTTTATGGACAAAGCACGAACAGAGATATAATTAAAAAAAAAGAAAAATCTCAACTATTAATTTCAGCCGAACAACGCGTGTTTATAAAACGGAACAAAATAAGGTAGTATAAAACAGCGTTAAATAAAACGACGCGGCGCGTGCCTGGTTAAAAATCGTCGGTGGCTACTCATTATCGTCTCGTTCTTTAATCACCGTCCGTTTAATCTGCATTTTTCAGGTTCGCGTTGTTCAGAGAGCCGGCCATTATGAAATTACCCCGGCTGGAGCACGTATCACGAAATTATCCTGGTAAATCGGCCAGTGACAGTAATTATGTCACCGTCAGGCCGCGTCTATCTCAATTATCCGGTTACATTTCCAAATTTTCGTCCAGTTTAATGGCCCTGCTTAAATTTCACCGTGAAACGCGCGTCGCGTCTGCATCCCTGCCTCTTTCGTGACTTCCAGGGAATCGATGCGAATCATGACAATTAATCCGACCGGCTATCCTTTGTGATTTTAATCGGGAATTCGGATGGAACGTACGAAGAAAGAAAAGTGGAATTTTGATCATAAATCATGGAACGGATCGCGTTGAAATGAATTTTTATGAATCGTACGACTGAAGAAATTTTGTAAATATTGGATCGAGTCGTAAGTAGACTTTTATACATTTATGGAAAGCTTCAAGGCACAAAAATCCNACCTGCACCAATATTTTTTAAACGATAGAGGAAATATAAAAGCATACACGTTCTCAAATTGTAGTTTATGAGTCGAATGATTAGTTACAGAGTAACACAGATTTAAATTTAGTCTTCCAGAGTTACATACATCACTCTATATTCAAAACCTTCCCCATATTAGACAANGTTTATAAAACGGAACAAAATAAGGTAGTATAAAACAGCGTTAAATAAAACGACGCGGCGCGTGCCTGGTTAAAAATCGTCGGTGGCTACTCATTATCGTCTCGTTCTTTAATCACCGCCCGTTTAATCTGCATTTTTCAGGTTCGCGTTGTTCAGAGAGCCGGCCATTATGAAATTACCCCGGCTGGAGCACGTATCACGAAATTATCCTGGTAAATCGGCCAGTGACAGTAATTATGTCACCGTCAGGCCGCGTCTATCTCAATTATCCGGTTACATTTCCAAATTTTCGTCCAGTTTAATGGCCCTGCTTAAATTTCACCGTGAAACGCGCGTCGCGTCTGCATCCCTGCCTCTTTCGTGACTTCCAGGGAATCGATGCGAATCATGACAATTAATCCGACCGGCTATCCTTTGTGATTTTAATCGGGAATTCGGATGGAACGTACGAAGAAAGAAAAGTGGAATTTTGATCATAAATCATGGAACGGATCGCGTTGAAATGAATTTTTATGAATCGTACGACTGAAGAAATTTTGTAAATATTGGATCGAGTCGTAAGTAGACTTTTATACATTTATGGAAAGCTTCAAGGCACAAAAATCCACAGAATGCACGCGATAGATAAAAATATATAAATAAATCTAAAAAAAAGTGAATAAAGCAATTGCCTTTATAATTTAGCTAGTTTTAACATTTTTAATTATATTAATAAAAATGTGAATTACGAGATTATGAAATATGAACTATTTTCGCACGGCATTGTCACTTGTGCAATGTACCAATCTATCTAAATATTAATTCACTGTTTACGAAATAATGTGGCTGGTTATATGTTTAATGCATCGTTAATTATTTCTGCGGGGTTAAGTTATTAGCGTCAATGGAAATGTGTGTTTATAAATGTTTCGCAGTGTGTATGATAACGAAGCTCGAACAGTTGGAAAATGTCAGCGTTGATTCAGGAGATTAAAAATGTGGTGTAAATAATTTTGTATAAAGCATTAATATGATTTGCTCGGAACTAAAATTAAATTTAAATCAATTTATTAAAATAGCTTAACTAATAGGTAAATATAGCTAGCTGATCAATTCACTATTTGGATCTTAATATATTGCCAATAACACAAGTTACGCTTGTTCGCGTATTTCTTTGCACTTTTGAAAGTGGAAAAACAAATTTATATTTTTATATAATTTGATTACAATAAAGTAAGAAAGTAGTGAATTAATTGGCGCTTTGATTTACGCTTTTACTGTTAAAAGTTTATAGAAATCTTTTACTTTTGTATTAGTTATTACGATAGGTGTAGTGGAAAATGGAAAATCTCTCTAAATGGTAAGAAATGTGTTAACATTAGAACTACCATAATTTCCTATAGAAATTTTATAAATTTACAATAATGTAGTTTTAAGAATTTTCCGTGATATTTTGTAATAAGATAACCGATAAAGAGGCTCATATTATACTAAATATTGTTAAAGATTACATTATTTACAATTATGTAAATCTTGTAAATATTACGCCGATAAAAGTGGTGCTAACGAATGCATTGAATAATACAATTGTAAGAAGTATTCTACGGAATTTTGTAAATAAAATAATTCTACAAGAGTGTAATAACTATTAACTACCCTTAAACAAAATATTCTCTAAAAAAAAAAAATTGTACACAGAAGTAGCAACTTGAAAAGTTCATGAATTAATTCTCGAAAGTTAACAATTAATTGCGCCTATCCATCAATGTAAATTCTTTAAAAACTTTACGACCTTTGTCAGTGATTACATTTCCCTTCCAAAATACTTTTACGATATTCCGCACTTCTGTCAACCGTGGCTTGCAAGTGCTAGGGATTCATAACCGAAATCGGTACATCCTCTGTCCCTTTCGCGTATCTGCGCTCCTTTTCTAAGAATACCTCCACCATCGGTCTGCTTTCGTATTAACAAGGATTCATTTAACATCAAAAGCTCATAACTACATCTAATAATTCATTGTCTGTCCTTCTTGTACAACTTGTCTCCTTCTTTAATAAGATTACCGATACCATTCTTCCTCCCAAATAATACCAATCGGAAGTGTTAGGAATTTATAATGGAAGTTAGTAAAGCAGTCTATCCTCGTTTCACTGCGCCACCCTTCCATACGAATACCTCCACTCTGTTTCTATGTTTCTATTAACGGAGAAGAATTTTCAGCCGAGTTTCAGAACGATTTCAGGTGGTGCTTGTTACACTACTTGTTACGGCGAACACGTAACGAGTGGAAGCGACGAGCGGAAAGATGATTTGAAATAATTTTAAGGTACGAGTGGGTTAATTTCATGTGGCCGCTTCTGATACGAAATACTTCCTGTTGTGGTCTTGCAAGATTGCGGACGAAGGTTTTTCCGAAGAAATTGTTTTTTAACCCTCTTTGCACTCGACTGGCGCCGCTTTGGCGACATGCATAATTTTCTTCAGAGATTAAGTTTAGAATTAAATTCTGTATCTCGGTCAATTCGAACGCTTCTTTTGTTTTGAAATAAAGTAAATTAACTAAGTAAATAAAAAATCGTAAACATTTGTAATTTTCTGTTTCTCTTTCCAGAAGAACGCTAAGTTTTCATAGTAGTCCTTTGAAACTTGAAAAAGTTCGCGAGTGCAAAGGGTTAATAGTTGTTGACGGGACGCGGTTGCTTTTCAGATATTATCTCAATTTTTGTTGCTTGCTGTTTAGATAGTAAGTCTTATAAGAATATTGTGAAGAACTTCATGAGAATATCGCGCTTCAATTATTCAATTTTAGCTTTCTTTTTCATAATTAGAAGTTTAAGGTAACCTGCGGATTTAATCCTTTGACTGCGGAGCATTCTAGATTTAAACGCTCTGCGTTGACGGAATGTTTTTCCGCGTACCGTGTATTCTGTCGGTGTTCGATTGATTATTTAATAAACGAACTAAGTTTCTATTGTAATTTTTCAGTTGTGCTGTATTAAATAATATCAGAGAACTATTCTTGAGCATATATTATTTATTTATTTAATTTTTTTATTATTTATTTAATATACGCTCAAGAATATTACACGACGATCTGAACACTTTAATATAGCAGTCAAAAGGTGAAGATTATTAGTAACCATAGTAGGAAAGTCAGTGCGACAAATATATATTAATTTAGTATCAATCATTAACTCGAGAAAAAAGAAAAAAAGAAGAAGAAAATAAAAAAAGATCGCGAAATTAAAATTCAACCTAATACTTAGATAAAAATTTGATCAATCCAACGATCTTCAAGAATTTTTTAATAATTTCATACTTATAATTTATTTTCGTTTATATTAATATTCTTAATAAAAAGGAAGCTGAAAAATTATTTGCTTTTAATAGATGTTACAACGTAATCCGCTTTTTGTACCGACTCTCAGTCTGGTACAACAAGATATTTTGTAGGAACTTATATATCGCGTTGTACGAGGATTAGGTGTATTGTTTTCAGTAAACCAATCCAGCAGCTTTATTATCGCACGCGTAAACGCAGTCGTCTGATTCACCATGGTTCTGGCGGCCACGATATTCCCCGATGGAGATATCCCCATTGAGAGAGGAACTTTGCGAGTGCCCCCTTAAACCGTGGAATCGGACTACTTTGTCCATAATTTAGTTAAGAGCGTCATGCGTGTGACGTGCACGGTATAGAATAGATCGGAACAACCGAAGCGCGAATAGAACTGGCGTGCAGCCAACCCCCTGGTCCAGGATCCGTGTAAGTGACTTATTATCCGCCGTTTATACGCGCTCCCTCTATTAGAATACGCTATACAGGTTGGTCCTGCAGAGGCACACGCCTAATTCTTCTTCGTAATGGCGCCTATCATTAAAGGTTGCGTGTAATTGCGCTCATTCGTGACTGTATACGAGTCACTGTGTTCTGTGTCTCCAGTGGACAGTTCGCTGAACCGCTGCCTCGCTCCCTTTATCTGTCACATCGGGAAGATTGTCGCTTTGTCAGTGTCCGTTCGTGGTTCCTTTTTTTAAGAGGTTGATGTTGTTTGACAGAGCTTTAATTTTGTTGACTGGATACGAGGGGTACTGGATATTATGGTGGACATAATAATTTATTTTTTCAAGGATTTTAAAATTTTTACCGTATTATTATATCTTCGCTAGAAACACGTCCTATACTACTTAAATTTTCGAGAATTAAAATTGCAGATTAGTGGTATTTTGGACGTAATTTATTTTTCTAAGGATTTTTTGTTTTCTAATGTATCATATATTTACTAGAAACACGTTATATACCATTTATATTTTCGAAAATTAAAATTGTAGATTAGTGATATCTTGGACATAATAATTTATTTTTCTAAAGATTTTCTGCTTCTTAATGTATCATTATATCTTCACTAGAAACACGCCCTATACTACTTACATTTTCCAGAATTAAAATTGCAGATTACTGATATTTCCGGCGTAATAATTTATTTTTCTAAAGATTTTCTGCTTTTTAATCTATCATTATATCTTCACTAGAAACACGTCCTATACCATTTTCGTTTTCGGGAATTAAAACTGTTCTAATTATAATTACTTCCTTTCTATTAATTTTTACTTCTGTGTATGAAGAAGCTTCTGATTGGAAAATGACCCAGTTAATAGTTGCAGCAACTGCAGGGTAAGAAGGGTGGATTTATCAAGTTGGCGCAGATGTACGTATCGCTGCTTGGCACTGATATTAGCACAACTTAAAGAATGTAAATTTTAGAGACGCTTTTCAAGATTTACATTTTTGAAAATACTAAACGCAGACCTTCTTAACTATTAAATACAATTATTAATCAATTACTGCAATTTTTTCGGTAAATTTGACAAAAGTAGAAACAGTATAGACATCGTATTTAATAAATACAAATTTGAAAATTTTTTAGTTTTATCATCAACGTCAAGCAGTGATATACACACAACGCATAAATCATTTCAAAGAAAACACAGACTACCCACTTCATAATTATATTTAAAATTCAGAATAGCTATACATAGTGGAAGGTATACTTATCAATAAAATTAAATTTCCCTAAAAAATACAATCTATGCACAAAGAAATTTATCTTCACTACCTTTCCGTTAAACCAAAACTCATAAGAAAAGAAACTACATTTTCATTTCCTTCTAAAATACCTACACAACCAATCCAAATACATACACCACCCCCAATTTCTCTAATTTCCCGTTGTTATTTACAACCTAATAGCATGGAACACTCTATTAAGCGAGTTCCTGGACCTCCATCTACCATTCATATCATCATTTATAATTTACTTCCCATGTTCCGTTTCACAGACACCGCTTTTCAATTCCTCCATTATTCCTGTTTCCGCGCAACACAAAATTCGTTCGAACTATCACCGGTTCACCGTTTCTGTCCGGAATCGCGCAAGTTTCGTCGAAGCATTTTTTCCGTCGGAAATCTCCGGAGAAAAGGCCCGCGTTGTCCCAATATTTATTCGAACGAACGCGAACAGCGACGCCGGAAATATGCTGGCCGTGGAATACGCTCCATCCGGAGCCCGTAATCCTTGTTTATAACGACTCGCGAGCTAACGGGACGTCGGTTAAAGGGTCTGGCTCGCAAGAAACCGGAAAGACTCGTTTCGCGAACGAATGGTGAGTAGGCACGCGGAAACTTTTACGCCAACCCATCGCCTTTCGCGAAACGCTCCAAGTTCACGGCGAGGCCGTGGAAGTTTCCGCAGCCAGCCATGCACAGTCAGCTTGGCCTGCCGCGATTTCTTTTCACATTATCGAGGCTGAACGACACAGGTAGCGCGGTTATTAAATCCAGCCCTGACTGTTCGGCTCGAGTTGTTCTTTCCCGCGGGGAAAGTTGTCGAGGTATATTAGAAGTGTTGACTTTTTTATTAGGATCCACGTCTTATGCAAACGAGATGCTTCGAAGCGTAACTCCTATTGTCTGAATTGTGTTAATAATTCAACGTTTGTTAATGTTTTTCAGATTATATTAATTTGGTTAGATCGATATAAATTCTTTGGAATTCGTATACATGTTGTTCAGATACGAAATTAAATTAAGATACTTAGCGAGGTAATTAAGTGAATAATAAATTTTTGCATAATTATTTTTTTTCTAATATTTTTAACCCTCGTCCACCTCTTTTGTTAGTTTAATACATAGCTTTTTAAGAAGAAATGCACGTTACGATAAATATAAAACCCAGTGTGCTTTGCACATCACGTTATCTTTGTAAGGATCCAAAGTTATATTTTATATTATTTATAATAAAAAGTTTGAAAATTTAACAATTAATCGTTTCATTATATCTATTGTTTACTATTGCAACAATTTGACACCAAGAAAAAAATTCAATTGAGAAATTATGAGACGAATGAGGGTTAGTACGTTTAAAGGTTGCCTGGCCATGCGCGGACCTATACTACTTAGCGATGCTACTTCCTTCATTTCTTTACTTCATTGAAGTTTTTAATTTTATTGCGCTGTGATTTCTAGTTAATCGTGGGTTTATTTACTTTATTAAAGTCACAGTTTATGATTAACCAAAAAATATAATAATCATACGCTTACTATTTGAAAAATAGAACTTTAAAATACGCAGCTTGAGACGCCTTCATTTTGGAATCTAATGCTTCCGCTTTTAAAAAGATTTTACTCAAGAAATATTAATTCTTTAATTCGGTCTCAAATAAATAAATACCTTATAAGAAACAATCATATGTTATAGTATATTTATGAAAAGAGCGAAATAAATAAGCGATTAAGAGAACAGAACTCGTACGCCTACTTATCTCTTCATTGTATTGATTTTTTACCACTGTGTCAACTTGACTTCTAGGTACCAATTAACTTGAAAAAAATTGAGGGACGAACGAGGATTAATTAATATTAATAATAACAAAAAAAAATGTTCCGTTATTTAAATTTCAGTACGAAAATATCAAGCCTTAATTAATATTAGGTCACGAACGATCACAGCTTCCGAAGAGTTGATTATTGATTTTACGTTACAAAAATAATACTTGAGCAAACCCCCGCCCCCCAAAAAACAAAAACTTGAATAAACCAGCGTCAACTCAGATCAAATTCACCAGATATATAAAAGCCACTTCACAATATGAAAGTTCACAGAAAAACGAGCTTTTAAAGCAAGTCAAAATTTTACGCACATAGCATGAATCTGGTCGATCAGACGGACAGCTACAAATTTGGCGACCATGAAATTTCATAGGATCCGCAATCTAGCAGGAATAGGAGCACCACTGTCCGACTATTTGTCTTCCGAATACTCGTCCACGATCTTCGTCGACATTTATCCCGAGGAATATCGCAGCGGAGGTGAAGTATCGGCCGTCACATTTCCCGTATTGAACATCAATCGAACAAAGGAATCGCAGAAGTTCCGCCACGTTCTTCCGAAGTCGAGTCGAACATTCGTACCCGGAATACCTTTCCACCCCTTTGGTCCCGAAACACTGAATCTTCGAGGCGATATTTAATAGAAAAATCATTTGGACTTTACTTCGTCGAATATTTGTCGGATTTCATCTCTATCCGGTGACGAACTTTCGATGAATATTCGCATAGAATCTACGTGTCAAAGATGAAATCGGACCTTCTGTGAATTTTCTTCGGCGTGAAGTGAGAATGGAAATATTTGATCCGAGTATAATCAGTGTATTACTTCTGGTTCGTTTCTTTAATAATTGTAACGTGTACTTGGATTATTAAAAAAACAGCGATTGAGAAGTATTTAGAAGAAGCACAATTTACATTTTTGTTAAATATATTCAAGCACTTGGATGGTTTAGAAAATGGAAGTGGAAGATGAAACGCTCCGATTGATTTTAGTTTGTCTATTATATTAGGTTGCTGCTTCGATTCTGATGCAATAATTTTGTAGTTCATAAGGGATCTTGAAAAATTCGAGGAACATATTTTTGTCAGCTTATTGTTGATCAGAAATTTGAACAGAATGTTATAAGAATTTTAAATTACTAGTGGTACAGGCTACGTAAGATACTCGTTCTTTAATTTTGTATAATCGGAATTTTGGTTGCTTACGATAAAAAAAAAAAAAAAAAAAAAAAAATAGATGATTATGATTTTTTGATCTGAAGATTAAGAACTAATAATTGCTACAAATAGCTTGCTTAATTCCAGGAAAATGATGTAGTAATAAAATATAATAACACATTGATAAGAAATATTTAAGACTTAAAAATACAGATACGTTGGGTAAGAATAAATTTGATTTAAAAAAAAAAGAAACTGTACAACTGGTAAGTGAATGAAAAACTGTTATAAATAATCATGGAATATGTACTGTATAAAGAGAGTATAATGCATTGAAATTGAATTTCATAGTATGTTTTGTAGCGGACAGACATTTTGCAGCAACCTAATATTTGATGTTTTGATTTATCCAATTATAAAAATGTATTTGTGATATGGAAACAAAGAGACCGAAATAATTTCCCTCATCTATCTTTAAAAATACTGTAAAACTAGTTGCTACATGTATTTTTGAATAATCATATAATTAATGTACTTAACGCAACGTTTCTATTTTGATCTGTTTTCTGATTTAGAAATAAACTCGTAATTGCATAAATTGAAAAGTAAACTGAACAGGTAACATTAATTTATTTAGTTCATAAATTCCGTCTCCAACTTTGAAATATTCGAAGTCTGTACGCGACAGTACACGTTACTAGCTTATTTTGAGAGAGACAGGTATGAAAAGTTTAAGCATCCAGAACTGAAATCAAACCTCCTCGTTCAGAATTTACACGACTCTATTATGACTGCTTCGATAAATCTTTGAACACGATATCCGTTTCTCGACGATCAAAATTTTATTAATACTTTAATATCCAAAAGATATCTTCGACGTTATGGAAATTTTCAGAATTATATATACTCTTGATAAACACAAAATTCAATTTGCATTCATTATTAATCTTAAGAAAATAACTAAGAAAACTCGCGTATCGAAAATAGTTTTACTTCTCACATAATTTGCATTAAGACAGAGTAACTTTAATAATTATCTTTATACTAAAAGCACAGAGACTATATTCGTGAATATATAGATTATTATTGTAGTCTCTTTAAAATTAAAACTACCAACTTCTTATAAAAATTTCATAAATTTACCGTAGTACTTTTTGGAGGACATTTTGAAATTTTGTGTTAAAAATATAAATAAAGGTTTGTTTCCCTTAGATTACCCATTTTTTTATATATATATATCTTTCATTTGTGATTTCTACGACACAAACAAATGGAAGAAAGTTGCCTAATATAAAGAATATTAATATTTATCAATACTTTATATCGACATTTAAATAGGAACAAGGCTATTTCCGACGAGCACGCTCCTAATTTCTACAAAGACTGCAAACGTTAATTTTAAACGCTTTTCTACTTATTAATTAAGAACTAATAATACATCTCTTAGGCTGCACCAATATTTTTTAAACGATAGACGAAATATAAAAGCATACACGTTTTCAAATTGTAGTTTATGAGTCGAATGATTAGTTACAGAGTAACACAGATTTAAATTTAGTCTTCCAGAGTTACATACATCACTCTATATTCAAAACCTTCCCCATATTAGACAACTTTATGCTACACCTTAACTATTAATAATTCCAATATTTACGAAAAAAAAAAGGAGAAGAAAAAATGTTCCTTACTTTCAGATTAAAATAATGAAAGATTCCCGATTAAATATTCTAGCTCGAAAAATATATATTTCCAAGACGATAAATATTGGAAAAATGCAAAAATTAATTTCTTTGAACCCCTGAAATAGAATATCTTATAAAATATTTTCAATGAACTGATAATCAAGATCACAAAAAATATAAAAATTTGTCGATATTGGAAAGAATTCTACAAAGAAATTCGTATTCTTCGATATACAAGTTGGGCCAATACAGGAAAGAGTGATTTACTTGGTGTAAATGCTAAGACGGTGGGTGAGGAACGACGACAGCTCGTGCTTCGTTAAAATGTCTTGCAAGGATGGCGAGTACGTATCTCCCATGAAATTTTCACCGGTCGAAAATTACGCGGGATTCTCCACTCCAGTTAGTAATTACGCGCTTGCCAGACAAGTTAACTCTGTAACCGTAAGTGCTTGATATTTTAACCGGTATCAGGGCCAGACGTCGCGAGCAATCGAGGCATAAAATTAACGTAATTCGACGAAAGAAAACAAACTTATACAAAACATTCTTGCTTGGAGTCGCGAAACCGTGTATTTTCTTTTTCATAAAAGTTCGCGACTTATAGCGGAAACTTTAAACATTTGTTCATTTCTGTGGCTGGTGTATTTTAGTTCCGTCGATTTCATTTTAGTTTCATTAGTGCAGTTATTCATTAAGTGTGTCAATTAATTCGGTACCTTCAAATTTACTTATAATTAGACTCCGGATTTCTGTGCATTTATGGAAAATTTTAAGATACAAAAATATACGGAGTAAAAATACTTATTAGTGAATAGAGCATTTGTCTATCTAACTTATATATATAGATATTTTCAAATTATATTTGGAACCGTTTCCGGATGGCATTTATAGAAAAATTACCATAATACTCATCTTTATGAATACAATAGAAAAAAAAATATATATATATATAGTTATAACATAATATGTATGTTCATATATATTTTTTTATATCGTATTCATATATATTTATTTTTCTTTTTAATATTCTATTCATAAAGATGAGTTTTATAGTAATTTTTTTTAGAAATACCATGGGAAATGACAAATTATAATTATACATATAATTTATTGATTGTTTATTACGATATTATTATTATTTATATATCTATGTTATATCTATGCAATATCTATGTAATAATAAAAATATTATTATTGTTTATATAATATCGTAATAAACATTTGTTCAATAAAATAATAATAATAATAGTATCTTAATTATTTATTACTTTTACCATTTACTATTTTTTTTACTATTTATTTACTATTTACTACTTTTACTATTATTTATTAAAAAAAGAAAAAAAAATTAAAAGATAATATTCTTTTTATATCTAAGAAAACGTTTCATTGATCTTTAACTGGGACACGGAAAATAAAAAAAATAAGAAACAGATCGTAAAATTTACAACAATTTAGAATATCGAAACTAGTTTTCATGTGCAACATTCACGTGATCTCAATTTTCATCCCTCTTTTCTCTTGAAAGCGAACAAAAATGATTTTCTCTTAAACTACCAAGTGAAACGAGAGATTACGTCTACTGTCAATTTTTTTATTTTTTTTTTTAACAACATGCTTGTATGTAAATAAGGGAAGAAAAATAACGAAGAAAATATAAGAGAAAAGACGAAAAGAAAAGAAGCGGTGGATTTCGGTAAAAATTTTAATCCGCGAACGTCAACGATGTTTAAATAAAGAAACTTTCACCAGCTTTATGCAAAACTCGTGTCTAGGGTGCAGGAAGTTTCAGGATATAAAGAAGTATACAGAGTCGAAGCCAGGTGGTGAAGAGTATGCTTACTCAATATTTATGTACCGAAACTTTCTATTTAGTTACCAACGCCTTTCTTTTTTCCGATGCACCGCTGAACTTGTTGCTGAATTTCAAGCCAGCTATACGCTAGAAATCACCCGTCTCTGATTCGCTTTTATACTCTATCGGGTTCACTGTGCTCGTAAAATAACCGTAATCGAATAACACTAACTGCTGAAACTGGACAGAACCGTTTAGAAAAACGGTTGAGAGTTACACACGAATCCATAAGTCATCCGACACATTAAAAATTTAAAATAAAAACAATTTTATGTTACGATTGCAACATGATCTTGCTGCTTATAAATTCTCGATACCATAGAGAACTTTAAATTATATTATCTTCTTAAGATCTTACCGGAATCCTATTTCGATGAAGATTCTCTTCGAAGCTTACAAATGTCCAGTGACTTATGGACGCGAGTGTAGAAGAACAAACAGTACTCGTAAAGATTACCAAGAACTGGATTTAATATAGATAAAGTATTGTTTTAAGTTGCAGTAAAGGATAACAGGAAAATAAAACAATAAAAGAGAACGTATACAACGATATAAAAATTAAAAAATGTCGAATTAATTTTCTACGTAACAATTTTGGTATTTAGTTAATGGATGCCTTTTTTAATTCGTTATCGCTTAGTTAAAAATGTGAATACAACTGTAACACGAACAGAAATGATTTATGCTTCAATATCTAAACAAAAGAATCTCTGGAAGATTTTCTATAAAATCGACTCGAATGAAAGGACGTAATAATGTTACCAAACTGATTCGACTCTTCAATTTCCGAGTGTTTCATAAGCAATTACGAGTTCATCGAAGATTGATGGTTTTGAAATATTCTTTGACGGACTTAACTAAACAACAGATTCTACACGAACCAACCAATCGCACAGTTACGCTACGAATACACAGAAAACAAGACAAAAAATATGAATAACTGATCATATAAATCGCGTGCATGTATATTCGAATTTAGCTTTTAATCAAAATTTCAAAAACATACTCAATCAATTCTCGCAACCTTACGAATCTCGTTCGCCCTAACAATATTCCATTTCCTGTTAGCTACAATTTTTTTCGTTAATTTTTTATGAACCACGAAACATGATTTAAACATATCACCAGTCGTATCACACAGCTCATATTTTTGTTTCTAAAAAATTCACTGGTGTACCCGTTTTTCGGTAAATATTTGTCACACACCGTTCGAATATATCACCCTTTTTGGCTGGTGCTCTTAATATACGATTTCCTGCTATCTTTTGTTTCTTTTTAATCCTCTTAATAACGAAACTACCAAAGCTGTCAAAATTGATCGGTTTGTAATTTCTCATAGAAGTTCCATAAATTTACAAAGCTGCATTTCTAAGGATCTTTCGTGATTTTATTTTTTTCTTTCGTGTAAAAGATATAAAGATTTTTTCCCCTTACGTCATTTGTCGACTGCGGATTTCTATGTGTTTACGAAAAATTTGTATGCACAGAAATATACAGAATGCGCGTAATAAGGAAAAATATATAAATGAAGCCGAAATGTAATACTTATTATAATATTTTGTGAACAGAACAACTGTCTATCAAGCTTCTGTTTATTTTAATTATCGTTCATAAAAATATGAATTTGCATAAAAGTCAGCGTAATTATGTATTTTTTGAAGTTATTATTTTTATTTCTTTGAATACGAATATTTTAATCGTCAGTTTTAATTGTCAGAAATTTCAGTGTTAAACAATGTATCGTAACATTAATCCATAATACACTTTCGTATAAATAACACTTGACTTCTTTCAAGATATAGTCCAAAAGTTCGTACCGGTGAAGAAGACGAGATTAAAAATAAGTTCGACGTACTGGCACGACAGAACAAGCTTGTGCCAGCTTAATGGGACAACAGCTGTTCGAAATATGGCTCTCTTAAATCATGGACACGTGTGTAGTTATCTGACTTTAATTGTTATTTACTAATCGTCTTTATTACCCTATATGTGAATCTTAATACATATTTTACTTTATACCACATTGCAAATTAATTATTCATCATTAACTAAACCATTTCTAAAATGTTATATCATAAATCATTCATCATACCATTCTATCGTTTTCAAACTCTCTTTTTGATCAAACAAAGAAATTTCTACGCTCAGTTACTACAAATTAAGAAACATAAACACTTTCTTATATCTTTCTATTAATGTAAAAACACTAAAAAATAAATCAGCTAATTATTTGTCAGCGAGAATTTAATTAACCCTCTGTGGGACTCTCTGACTTAAAAGTTACGAACTGATGTATCTATATTTTTAAAATTTAATTTTCTTTAGTTATTACAAATTGATCTATCTATATTTATAAAAATTAATTTTGTTCAGTTATCACTGCACTATTAAATTTGATTACTGTATTACTGAAGCGACACCACGATCCATCTACAGTAATTATTATTTAAAACATTTTCAAATCAAAGAGAAAAACTGTAATCAATCCTAATTTTTTCTCCAATAAGCAGACAAAATTCGGGCTATAGAGGGACAATTGATTATCCATGTATCAAAGTACGGTCTTCAGACAATTTAAAAAAAATTATAACATCCCAAACAAGATCTATGTAAATCTCACATAAAACTTCTAAAATATTTCACAACTATTGGAACCCACGATACACCTATCTCTAATTAAAAAAATACAATAACAAACGAAATTTCTTCCTTCAGTTAAATCTCACAATATGATTGAATATTCCCAAAACACTCCTTGCTTCTATCGCGATCAGCTCACTTCTCATTCACGCAATTGATTTCATCGCATAAATTGTGCCAACCCCTGTTATAATACATAAGCTGTGCACACGCGTACGCGAAACGCGTCATCGATAATCTGCCTTGCCACAAAATTATTATTCGGCCAAGTATTCAATATTACATTCCGTTGGACTGCGTTTACGCCATACTGTGCTCGCATGTGCGCTTCGTATCGAAGCACGTATCAAAAGCGTGGCAAGGAAACAAAAAAGAAGCAAAAGAAGAAAAAGATGAAAAAGAAGGAAGTAAGAATAATAAAAGGAAAAAAAGAATAAAACGAAAAACGAAGAAAATTATCGATTTTGTTCGTCTTCGTTTTGATACCCGGGTACATCTGATCGCCCCGTAGGAAATACGAATTCCATCAGACCAGCGGATGATCGAGAATATTCGCATAGTTTTGCACGGGAACTCCGATAGGCGAATAACGTGGTTAAGGCGAGCAGAGTAGAGTAGCAGCTATCCGCAACATGTCTCTGCTTTCAAGCAGCAAGATCGTTCTCAACTTTTCGCGCGAAGCTTCCTATTATAATCGCCTCTGTTCGCAACAATTGCGTTTAAGTGCGACCGATTATTAAAACGTCTCCTGTGTCTTATATATTTTCTCCCATTTTTCCACCATTTTTCTGACTCTTAATTCCAGTTTCATTGTTGTTTTAAACTGATTAATTCTGCTTCAATTTTCAGTCGGCCGTTCTCAATAGTTTATTCGCAATAGCGTTTTTTTTTCTTTCGTTAAAAAATTTAGAATGAGATGTTGTTAACACTTAAACACATTTTATGTGTTTCAAAAATACATTATTGGTCTATCACGAAACTGGGAATGTTTAAAAATTGATGTTAATTCAATTGTGTTTTGTATACTTTTTTGATCATTGGAATAAAAAAAATTGATATACGTATTCTAAAACAGGTATAAGAAGAGGTACACTCAAGGAATTGGAGTCTAATGAGGCTCAAGCCAAAGAAATTACGTAAATAAAAAAATATGATTGGATCACATAGACCTAAACACAACAAGGAAGATTAATATACTTATAATGTATCACTACACAGAAGTAAATACCTTTTTCTATTTTTCTATTTTTCTATTATACTATTTTGTATTGTTTTTGATATTAGGCTAATCGTACTTAAGTATCTGGTGAGATTTCTTATTTTATTTATATGAAAGTTGCCCATTAATCATAGTTTACTTGCTTTAAAAATTTTTACATACAGAGAAAATACAGAAAAAAAAGAAGAATACCGGAATTAGAAAAGCTAATTACAAAGACTTAAATTTATTAATACAGATTTAAGTAGAGTTAACCCTTTGCACTTCTAAATTTTTTTAAGTTTCACAGAACTATTGTGAAAATTAAAAATACTCTTTCGAAAAGGAACAATAATTATAAATGTTTTCAATTTTCTATTTACTTTATTAATTAATTTTGTTTTAAAATAAAATTTAAAAATCGAATGGATGAAACTACAAAATTTAATTTAAAATATAACCTCTAAAGAAAATTACACATATCGCCATAGCAAACTCAGTGAAGTGCAAAGGGTTAATAAAAAATATTATATTTTGAATAAGTTTTAAGCTTTCTTAACATTTCTTAAAATTTCGATCTAAAATTACATTAATTTAAAAATCAACTGATCCTTAAATTATTATAACTATAAAATTTAATTAATTCCTGACATTAATTACTCCTTGAATCATTTTCCATCTTCTCAAAAATTTAATCTCCGATCAATTCCCAAATTTACATTTAATTAGAAGATCATGTTTCTTTGCATATAAATTTTCTTATACGATCCTTTATGACACAAATAATTTATTCTGGTACTTTCAGAAAAATGTCATCGTAGAAAACCGTGTAACGCAAGCTCGATTAAAGTCTTGAATTTGATGCACCAGTTTAAAAAAATTCCTCGCATGAATGTTGAATATCCATTAGAACGTTCGAGATATTCGCAGCAAGAAAATGTTCTCCGTGAATTTTACGAGTTTTTCTTACACAAAGGTTCAAATGGAAACCGTGATGGAAATTTAAAGCACGTCTAACGGTGAATCAATATAATATTTACAAAGTTTCCAAATGTATACAGCTAGACACACTTAGCTGGAACGCTTTGATTCGATAGTAAAGAAACGTATTACGAGGCGAGAAAAATAAGACCAACAGCGAACTCAAGTAAAATTTTTATCAACCATTCGTTTATCTCGAATGGAGCTACATTTTTCACTGCGAACCATAGACTTTATACTTAGAAATAACTTGATTTTCGTTACAAAGTACAAATCCCTTACGCTGAAACTACAGAAATTGTCAAATGACCGGTTCGTAATTTCTTATAAAAATTCTATAAATTTACAAAGGTGAATTTTTTAGTTTTCTGTGATTAACTCATAAATTGTAATTTCTCTCCGATAAGCAAATAAAATTCCGGTTACAGTGGGTTAAAATACGGAATAGGTGCTTTTATTATCATAAATGGTAAAAGCATAAAATGTACTTAAAAATTTTTCAGAACACATTCTAGAATATCGCGTAACGGATAGTTCTGTTTATTTTAACCACAGAAAATCGGATAATCGGAAATATTCGTTTAATCGGAGGGAAGAGGAAGCCGTATGCAAATAAATGTGGTTTAACTGAAGAAAAATGAACAAGGATAATCCGCAATACGTGTTACTCTGTAGAAACCAAGCGCGGAGAATCGCGTAAGTTTTGTCAAATATTCCGACTTCCAAGCTATTACTTTTTCCCTGCGCTACAACTGACTTTCGTCCACTGAAAATCTTCGTCTCAATTTTTAAGCATTTACTGTATTGTCTACAAATACTAAGATTAATATTTCTTAATTAATTCCTTACAATTTCGAATATTCAAAAGAAGAAAAAAAGAAAAAAAAAAAAAGAAAGGAAAATGAAACCAGTAAATAATTATTATTAGGTTTTACTATTCCAGGTTTCAAGAAAGAGATAATTTCCAGGATCCATATTTTAAAAAATTCAAAGAAACAGTAACAGCTTTGTTCGTCTATTTTAATTTATAATGAAAATAAATAACGAACCTGTATTAGTAAATACATCTTTTGATTTTAAATACAGTGAACTCTGGTTATTATAATCACGAATAATGTCATCAGTCGGCTATTGTTATTATAATCGGTCCCAAAACACTCTATATACAATTAATTCAAAATAATCCGTCCGTTATAATCAAACTTTGGCTATTGATATAAATTGTGATAATTATTCTTGGGGACAAACGATAAGAATTCTTAGGAAATTTATTCTAAATAGATCTTTTCATCGAAACTTACTTTTAACAGAAGCATACTTCTTCAAACTAATTCTAATAAAAATTATTATTTTCAAAAAAAGTGGCCTGAAAAACCATAAATTATATTGTATTACACAGTGAATGCTCGATTTATTAGGGTACTTGAGATAAATGTATAATTTCACACTGTATCAATGAATTCTTCAATGGAAACCTACTTGCTTTAAATTCATATTATTCTTTTATGAAACTATAATGTTTGATAATTAAATACATTAATTTAAGAACACACTGATGTGTGTTCTAAACCAAAATCTTATAGAAAATTTCTGCAAGATATTAAGAAAGGAACTTTGAAAGGAAATTATTGCAAACAAATGGAACATAGATGATACACTTAAAAAAGACAAAATCTACAAAAAATATATAGAAACTATGGCACGAAGAATAAAAGCAATTACTGCAGCAATAGGCGCTATCACCAAATATTGACAATGTTACTACTTTTTAATAATTACCTTACAATATTAAAATTCTGTCATGCATTTTTCGCCAGGAATTATCAACTAAACATATTTAACCCTTTCACTACGATGTTCTCAAAATTCAAAGAGTCCTTGGTATACTAATGGATACAGTTTTTGTTGATATAATAAAAACATACACAGCAAAATTTAAATATACTGTTTAACGAACGACGGCAGATCATGTGTAAATGAAAATATAAATAATTAAATGGTACAAGAAACGTCTATGCACGCTTTTATCAGATGATTACTTCATTTTTAAAGGCGTACATACACGCTCTTCGTAGAGAAAAAGTTAAACACTAAAAATTAACACTTAACTGGCCAGCGACACATTAATCTATTTTCCGACACTCCTATAAATAAAAACAATATAAACCTAAACTAAAAGAGCAAGCACCTTAACTGTTCTTTTTATTCCAAATAAATATAATGAGATGTAAAATGACCCAAGCTAGACAAGAAAATAATAGAATATTATACATTTAAAACGATAGCAAATACGCGTTTCTAAAACACACATAACTTTACCGTACGCTTAAATTTTGCTCCGAAAGAGCCGAACAGTTAAATTATTCTCGATCCAATAATTTTATCTTCAAGCAAACACAGAAAATACATTCTTCGCTTCGAACCCCTAATAATCTGACCACTAGAGGAACCCACTGTACGTCCACGAGAGAAATCTGTCCTAACTTTCCAACCTACCAACAACTCGAACGTTTCAACAACAAGACACATTTCACCGTACAATCCTCGACCGTAAATTTTGCAATTACGATAAGGATAAGATCGCTCGATGAGAAATTAGTATAATTCGTCGACTACAAACGCGATTATAGCCAGTCAGTAGGCATCGAAGGGTGAGCGTGTCACAGCGGGTGTAACGAGGCAGCAAGAAGGGTAAGATCATTTCTCGGAACGTGAACCGAGTGNGTTCTTTTTATTCCAAATAAATATAATGAGATGTAAAATGACCCAAGCTAGACAAGAAAATAATAGAATATTATACATTTAAAACGATAGCAAATACGCGTTTCTAAAACACACATAACTTTACCGTACGCTTAAATTTTGCTCCGAAAGAGCCGAACAGTTAAATTATTCTCGATCCAATAATTTTATCTTCAAGCAAACACAGAAAATACATTCTTCGCTTCGAACCCCTAATAATCTGACCACTAGAGGAATCCACTGTACGTCCACGAGAGAAATCTGTCCTAACTTTCCAACCTACCAACAACTCGAACGTTTCAACAACAAGACACATTTCACCGTACAATCCTCGACCGTAAATTTTGCAATTACGATAAGGATAAGATCGCTCGATGAGAAATTAGTATAATTCGTCGACTACAAACGCGATTATAGCCAGTCAGTAGGCATCGAAGGGTGAGCGTGTCACAGCGGGTGTAACGAGGCAGCAAGAAGGGTAAGATCATTTCTCGGAACGTGAACCGAGTGACTGCTTATATGTATATCCGTGGATGTTGGCGCAGCGTCGCGTCGCGACGCCTTGTATACCGTCGCAATTGCGCGAAAGCTTCGGTATATAATTGGGATGAATATTGAGAAGTTGGCAGTGAAGTTGTAAGTAAACTTGGATGCCTCGGGGCGAGCCCGCTCCGCTTGAGAGCAGAGACGTGTTGCGGACAGATCTCCTCTGCTCTCCTCGCCCAACCTCGCTCCTTATTCACCTATCGTTCCTGCCTTCTGCAAAACTGTACGAATATTCCGGATTATCCAGACGAGAACCGAAACAGTATTTACGGGGCCACGTTCTCGCCTCAATTCTTTGCTGCGATCGCGATGAAATGAAATAGAATAGAATGAGACAGGCTGCTCGACTGATAAACTGTGCACGTTCGTTGCACGAATATCGAGAAGTTTTGGAGCAGACGAAAGGATGGAGTAAATTGAAAGAAATCTGAATTAAGATTGGATTGGTAGTTTGGAGATTTTTTCTTTTTTTTTTCTTTTTTCTTTTCTTCTTTTAATTTTTATCCCATTACAGAAATCTATTGCCAAAAAATATTCATCAAAGTTCATCCTTGCGTCTCGCTAACCCTTCCTAACAAAATAAAAAAAAAACACCCTATAAAGCTACGTAACTTTCGTAAGAAACATTTTTATAAAATTTTAAACGCAGAAGTGATATTTCAGATGATAGAATTAACTTAAAACCACCGACGATCAAATGAAAGGAACACGAAAAAATTCATAGCGCAAAGAAGATTAACCTTCATCTACATTTCCAGCGTAAAGTGATGCAAAATCCTTCAAGAGACACCGTAGTTAATTTAGAAAATTCCTGTGAGAAATTACGAATTGATCGTTTCGACTTTGGTAGTTTTACTGTTAACCAGTTAACTGTGGCGATCTCTTTGCAAAACGCGCACCAGTGTGTGTCGCGATAATCGAGCGATGACGGGTATAGTTAGCTCTCAGGAAGTTACCAATCCAACTCGAATTATTTATAATTTTTATTTGCTTGTTCTATTTCGTCTTGATCTCCGAACATTTTAAAAATATTAAAATTTACCAATATAATTTAGTTTTCGCCAAAATTACAATTTAAATATCAAATTGTAACAAAGTTTCACGCATGACGGATGTAGCCGTCGTGACACAAAATTCTGCCACGTCTCCATCACGGATATAGTCGTCGAACACATTTAACTAATTAAAATAAGTTGCTTTTAACCCTTTCACTACGGTGCTCTCAGAATTGAAAGAGCTGTTGGTATACTAATCGATACAGATTCTGTTGATGTAACAAAAATATACATAGCAAAATTTAAGTATATCGTTTAATAAATGATAGCGAATCATATNCGGAACTTACCAATCCAACTCGAATTATTTATAATTTTTATTTGCTTGTTCTATTTCGTCTTGATCTCCGAACATTTTAAAAATATTAAAATTTACCAATATAATTTAGTTTTCGCCAAAATTACAATTTAAATATCAAATTGTAACAAAGTTTCACGCATGACGGATGTAGCCGTCGTGACACAAAATTCTGCCACGTCTCCATCACGGATATAGTCGTCGAACACATTTAACTAATTAAAATAAGTTGCTTTTAACCCTTTCACTACGGTGCTCTCAGAATTGAAAGAGCTGTTGGTATACTAATCGATACAGATTCTGTTGATGTAACAAAAATATACATAGCAAAATTTAAGTATATCGTTTAATAAATGATAGCGAATCATATGTAAATGAAGATATAAATAATTCTATGGTACAGAAAACGTCTATGCACGCTTTTATCAGGCGACTACTAATTTTTTAAAGGCGTATATATACGATCTTCCTAGCGAAAGGGTTAATTTCTTACTGGTCTAGATAATTAACACATTGACGGCCGCTGTCACGCGCGTGTAACTTTGCACAGCTATTTCTTGGAAATTGTTTCTTACCGTCATTTCGATGTTTGTATACTAATGCATACCGACGCTATTTTTTTTAACACGAAAGTGTTTTACAGATGGGAGGCATTTTTTTTCTGCGTAACGAAAATCGTTACTCTTTCATGTAACGCTCCGAATTCAAAGACGACATCACTGATGACTCATAAAAGCTGCTTTTAAAAGGGTTTGCTCTGCCCTCTTACGACAGTTCTCTGTTATCTGATGTATAAATTTTTAGTTTTTGGTATTCAATAATTAAATAAAAATATTGTATTCGAAATGTTGCTTATTTCACCCAAAAATTACAGCTTAATACTTTCGTGTTCTCAAGGTGTACATGCAGTACAGATTTTTTTTACTAATAATGTAACAGTGATCTTAACGCTTTTTTTATTGATAATTATGCTAGCAACGATTGTGTAAATATTACCGGTGATAATCTAAAGGCGATGCGAAAAATGTGCTGACGTCAAAGTGTTAAGTAACGGTGTTTCATTCGATAAAGAAGAAAGATTGAATCGGATTATTGGTGTATTAACGCGAATGTTAGAAATCTGTAACTTTAATATTAATTTTCCTAAGATCGTTGGTAATTTTTCAATTCGCTTATTGCACAACTTATATGTCTTGTACAAACATCTATGGAATATTGTGACAAAAATTTGTTGCCATAATCAGTACTTCCGTGTTCTTACGTTAAATATGCGCGCACGTATGAACATACGTCCGACGAGTCGTTGCCTCATCGAGTCGTTCGCTACTCGAGATTCCACCGATTAAACTTTTTGCGGAAAGTATTATTGTCTGAAGCGACGCGCTGCACTTGACACAAACTTTCATTTATACGAAGTGTCTGCTTATTTGAATCCCAAATAAACGCATAATGTATTTATTGCCTGCGCGGGCACGAAACAAACTCGAGCAAACTTGTTGCTTTGAGATTAATATATCTCTTACGTTTAACGATCACCGGGTTCTCTTAATTTTTTAGACGGGACAATACGTGGCTTGTATTATTACTGGTCCATAGAAAATTTTTTATGCAAACTCGTATTTATTTAGAATACAGTGAAAAAAGTAGTCTCGGGGCTGAATTATTTCACAGTGCAGATATTATTAGCTCATCTTATAAATTATTTTTTTTTCTTTTCGAAAAGGGTGAAACAGAATTTATTTATAATTCTTAGACAGTATAATATTAGATAATATTCTTTAGAAAATATTTTTTAGAAAATGTAATTTAGAATTAATATTTTTTTTGAAAATATAATTTAGGAATAATATTTTTTAGAAAATATAATTCAGAATTAATATTTTTTCGAAAATATTACAATTCAGAATTAATATTTTTTACAAAATATTGCAATTCAGAATTAATATTTTTTAGAAAATATTATATATTTTATATCTATTCTACTAATTTTTATTTATCTACTAATTTTTTTTATCTCTACTTTAATACATTATCTTATTTCGTTTTCGATTTTTTTAAAATACTCGCTTTACTTATGAGACGACCTAATATAAAGCACTCTAATTTGAATATATTGTGTATTCTCTTGTATCACGTGCATTTTGTCCAATTTTTCAACCCTTAAATTTTCTGCAAATGCATAAAAATCCAGTTCNTATAAATTATTTTTTTTTCTTTTCGAAAAGGGTGAAACAGAATTTATTTATAATTCGTAGACAGTATAATATTAGATAATATTCTTTAGAAAATATTTTTTAGAAAATGTAATTTAGAATTAATATTTTTTTTGAAAATATAATTTAGGAATAATATTTTTTAGAAAATATAATTCAGAATTAATATTTTTTAGAAAATATTACAATTCAGAATTAATATTTTTTACAAAATATTGCAATTCAGAATTAATATTTTTTAGAAAATATTACAATTCAGAATTAATATTCTTTAGAAAATATTACAATTCAGAATTAATATTTTTTAGGAAATATTACAATTCAGAATTAATATTTTTTAGAAAATATTATAATTTAGAATTAATATTTTTTAGAAAATATTATATATTTTATATCTATTCTACTAATTTCTATTTATCTACTAATTTTTTTTATCTCTACTTTAATACATTATCTAATTTCGTTTTCGATTTTTTTAAAATACTCGCTTTACTTATGAGACGACCTAATATAAAGCACTCTAATTTAAATATATTGTGTATTCTCTCGTATCACGTGCATTTTGTCCAATTTTTCAACCCTTAAATTTTCTGCAAATGCATAAAAATCCAGTTCAGTTATTACATAAATGTAGCAGAGTTTGCGAAAGAAATTCGTTTGAAAATTAACAAAAATTATCCCGACGAATTTATAGATACATAATTTCCGTTGCGGTGGTTAAAAGAGAAATTATTTTTTAAAATTATGAGATATTTAAACATCTAAAAACTAGGATTGATCGTGAAAAATTGTAATTGATAAAATCAACGCCGGGAATATTAAAGTGACGTTGAACGTTTAAATGTAAATAACGTTCACGGAATAATTATTGGAACGAATGGAAGTACAACGTGTGATGAATATTTTATCATGAAATTATTATTAACTATGGATAAATAAGGAAACTGGTTTCCAATTTTGTGTTTCTGATTAAATTGATTTAATAATTGTATTATTGTATCGTTTAAGTATGCATATAATTATCTCATACCTTTCTTTAAATACCTGTCGAAGTACAATATTTGTGAACTTACAATTCTTTCACTATTTATTGCTAAAACTTGAAATGATATTACTTCGCAATAATTACTGCAATAGCTAGCGCTAATTATATATTGTTATTAATTACTCGTTTAATTAAATATATAATTATTAATTTATTTATAATAAAATTGCGTTTCAATGTATGTAAATGATTGAAGCGGGTTGGAATGTGACGTATGATTATTAGACCACGGATTTTTATGCAAATTCATAAAATTAATATTTATTAATTAATTATTAATATAATTAAAGAAAAAAAATAACAGCTAGTTAAGTAACTATTTTATCCACTAAATATTAGGTTATCACATAAATAATATCGTTCCTCGACACTAATTTTTATTACCAAATATTAAGACATACATTTATTTTTAATTATCGATATATCGATCATTACTTTTCATCATCTTTTCCCATCTGTTAAGTAATTTGATGGTTTATTTTTCAAAAAAATGTTACATATCTTTAATTTTCTCTAAGGTCGTCTTTGTCATGTGTGATATAGCGTTTAAAAAACTAAAAATAAAAATTGAAAACTCACACCACGTTCGCCACAACCAGTTACTAGTTATTCCAATTATTATAACATTTTATAACCGACAACAAAAATTCTACATGGCGCTTAAAATAAGCATTGAAGATTTCTAGGTAAAAGCATCCCAAATTTTTTGAAGAAGTAATCCAGAAACTATTTGAGAAATAAGAAAAAATCATAGAAAACAATTAATACAGTCATGATTAAAAATGAATGCAAATATTGATATTTTACGATGAAAATTAGCGTTAAGGAACGACGTTATTTATGGGATGACCTAACATTATAATAAACACTATATTTTTTGTTTATCAATATATTTTTGCTTATGTTCGTTCTATGCATTTTTGAGGCTCCAAATTTTTCGTAAATCATAAAATTCTGAGTGACTGCGTTAGAAATGTGAATACACAAAGAGACGAGAGAATCCGTGAAAAGAAGGGAGAATAACTAAACTTTGTTTTAACACATTGACGACGGGACCTTGTTTCTGTAAAACTTACTAGGGAATAAAGTTGCGATCGAATAAATTCTTGGTTATATACTTTCGAAAATAAATTGTATTCTAAACATAGCTCTTAATTTAAAATTTCAACCGAACGAATAACTTTTTAAAAGCAACCTTTCATATATCGTCGTTTTCTATTCTCACCTTTTCGAGATCTGAAATACAAAACACGAGAAATCTCGTTACCCGTCCTCAATGTGTTAACATACTGTTATTGTTTTAAATATTTAAATAAAAGTTTTCTCTGTTGCATTTGAAATATTCCTTCGATACATTCGTTCTTTTTCAAGGAAAAATGAGGGAAGTATAAGTGCAGAATGAAATTTAACGCGTGTTACGTGTAAATATATAAACTTTTTATAAGATACACTGATAACTTCACTTCAAGAAATCGTACTTCATAGAATGTTGCTTTTGATGCCGAGAAAATGTTCCCATAAACTGTCGGTGCATGCAACCGGAATCACAAAAAGCGACTCTCATAAAGCATCAAAGTATGAAGCATAAAACGTTACTTTCGATCATGAACGTTCATAAAGGAATCCCTTCTGAAGAAATAAAAATATGAACGTTGCATATAAAGTACTTTAATTTAAACTGGTAACGTTGAAAAATAAAATATTTATCACTGACCGAATTGCAATTACTATTCATTAAAAGCTCCGGTGATCGATACGTTTCTTTAATAAATTTCTCTCAAAATCGTTTAGAATCGTATTCGATGCACCTTCAAAGAGCTCAAGATAAATATTCAAGAATTAAATTTCTACTCCACGTTCTATTTTCAAAAACTTCGACTCTAAATTTCACAATTTTAAAATCACAAATTTCTATTTCAAATTTTTACATTATCAAATCTTAAATTCGCATTCTACATTTTTTTTTTACTTTCCAATCCCAAACTTATATTTTACGATATACTTATATTTTACGTTTCTAAATTTTCATTCTCAATTCTCACATTTCCAATGCTAAAAAATTTTTGCCCCGTATTTACACACTTTAACATGCTAAATCTCGATTTCCCATTTCCTTTTTTTCCTCTGCTTTTAATTTCTCCGTTCCACGAATTTCCATGGAGTACCAAACAGTAACGATAAAAAAATTTTTAATCAAGAATCGTAAGAACTTGATAAATCTTGTAATTTTAGCTCGAAACGAAAGATGCTGATGCACGAAGGACGGGAATACGGGTAATGTCACGCGTGATAAGAGTTATGTTATACGGACGTTACACATCGACAAGATTAATTGCACTCTAGATAAAACTGTACAGAGAGGGATAAAGTTGTTCGCGAAATCGTTACCTGTTATTGACACACGTGGTATCATGATAGCCTCTGGGGATTCTTCGACGATCTGATAAATACGATTTACTCTTTATTCACTTTTAATTCGCTTCCAATGTTTTTCCTCTCTATTTTCCCTCTCTGTTTGACTCTCTACTCGTGTCCATTAGATAACGACATACGATAAAGACACTGTTAAAAGATCTTAACGCTATGTCCTGAGTAATTTACTACGAGTTTATTAATTTATTAACACAAGAAATTTTGCTCAAAATGACAATTCGCAATTTCTCATAAAATTTTTATAAATTTACCGTGGTAGATTTTTTTGGATTTTCCATGATTTTTTGTATAAATAAGGGATAAATATTTAATTTCTTTATTTTCTTTAGTAAAAATAAGATTGTAATAATTAATTTTTTATGGCGACGTTCCATTTTTATGCGCTCGTTAATCTATTAGTCGGATTATTCGTTGTTAGTAGCAATTTAGATAATAATTTCAACAGTGTGAAATTATTATTTCTGTCTTTGATATGGATTTTGTTATATACAAATTTGTAATAATTAATTTTTCATGACCAAGACCTGAGTTATTATGAACTGATTAATTTATTAATAGAAAGATTCGTTATTAGTAACTTGGATAATGATTGGAGCAGTGTAAAATTATTATTTCTGCTTCCGTCGTGGATTCTGTTAATTAGAAATTTATATAATTAATTTTTTATCAATGGCGTGACACATAGGTTACGAATATTGGATATTTGTAAACAAATATAGTTATTGATACTTTAGTTCGGTTTATAAATCGTATTTAGTTTTGCTATGTTAATTTTAAGGGAATATGGCAGGAGGAAAATTCAACAATTGCGAAAGGAATGAAAGAAACCGTTCCTTTAAGCCACAGTATTTCGTTTATTTTCAAATGCAAATGAAACAGATAGAGAAAAGTTCTATTCATTAGAATACAAAAATGGAAGTGTTTTAAGCAAAGATCAATTGCCATTGTTATGCAATCTTAAGTATCGTACGCAGTTCTTAAATTCATTCGAAAAATATTCGATTTTGAAATTAGAAATACTGAAACAAAACACTCGAATAATTTTTTTTAAGGTTGCATAAACATAGATTCGTTAACAACTAAATTCATTTATATTACAAATTGAATAAAGAAAAATTGAATAACCGTGGCTTAAGAAATTTAAAATTTATAGAACAGTTGAAATCTTTTCGAGCTATAAATATTATATTTTGATTTTTCTTCCATCTATTAGATAAATTTAGTAATTTTTATTTTGACACTCAGAAATCCAAAATTGATAAGCATGATCTAATGATATACTCGATCGAATTTATTTTATTGCATTTATTACTATAATTATTTACTATATATAAAAATATATATACATTTATTACTATATATATAAATAATATTACTATATTATTTATTTAGTTGATTTTCTTTTCTCAGCAAAAAGGAACGTATAAATATCAACAAAAAATTTTCACGTCCCATCCACAATTTTGTTACTCTCTGTGAGAGAACAAAACTACTTGAAAGTTTCCAAAAACCGAGCAAGTGCTTTATTTTAAAAACTTCTTATCCTTCAAAAACATTTCTAATTTTCCCCTGTATTAATGTTAACAAATAAATAACTGAATTTTATTCCACAATTATTAATCATTCCTCCAACGTACGATTCCTTAAAAATCTTCTCACGTGTCCTCCGAGAAATACTTTTAACCAAGCGCAACTGTTGCATTCTGAAACACGTTAATTTCGCTAAATTTCGCTCAAAGAAATCCAGAACCAAAAATATGCGTTCCAAACAATTTCAATACACGAAAATACGATTGGAATGTATACACCGTCCATTGAAAATACGGATAATTGGCTCCGAGGATCACGCAAGCTCCTTCGAAAAACGAAACGACAAACGTCGGATGCTACGTTATTAGACGATAGTTTCTCCAATTCCGAACAAATCCGCCGATTTCACATGGTTCGCTTTATGGTTCGCGTATAAAAGCTCGAGTAATTGTTATGGATCAGAAAGTTCGCGGAAACGCGAGTCGAAGTACCGGTAAAATTATACCGATAATCCCATTAAATCCTAATGGAGCCTTGCCCCATATGGTGCATCGAAGGACAGCTATGATTGCTGGAGATACCCTATTTCCTATCTTCTTTTTTTTTTCTTCTCTTATTTTTCTTCCTCCTTTTTTGGTTAGCTTGCTTTCGCGTTACTTTCATTCTGAATGCAATAACATTTTCACCTCCGCACCCTCTGCTCCCTCTTCGTTCCACGTTTTAGCGGCAAGTTTCTTTTATCGATCGACGAATCGCTCGAGAAACGATTCACCTTGCAGTGAGTTTCATTTTCCGGGGAAATAAAGTGCTTTGCGTTACATCTGCTGACGCGTAAATACTCCACCCTATTTCTTTGCAAATTCTGTTCTCCTCTTCGGTGTTCTTTCGCCACAGGTTGCAGGATATCTTTTTAATTTTCTTGGACCTCGTGGAGAGTTCGCGTGCACCACTGTCGCGTGTTCAAGTGTTTTGGTGTTTTGCAAAAGGAGCCCGGGATAATTAATGTAAGGAGCAAAAGAGGTTTGAAACAGGTTCTGTGTTTGCGTAAATATTTTTTAAACGAAGCGCAGTGGCTCTGATAAATCGGAATTTCATACTTCGTTAGATGTAATTAGACCGAGGATCGGTGAGCTTTGTATTGGATGATTTTCATCTTGTGAATATGTTATTATAAGAATATATTGTAATGTTATTATAAGAATTTAGAAAGCATTGCTTACGATTTTGATTAATAATGTTAGTTATAATAAATTTAATTGCACTGTGTTGAATACTATTTTTTTTCTCTTCGAACCAAAAAAGAGGCTGTTCCAATATTCAGTAGGGAAGTTTATTTACATCAATACTAATCGACTGATAATTTATAGCGTGTTTGCAAAAGGACTTCATTTAAAACATTTTATAAATGCGCATATAAAAAAACAAAATCTACCGAAACTTTCGCCCTTATTTAACACACCCTACATCTAATTATACGCATTCAATCATTCCTGCTTAAAATCACACTTTCCAAATTCAATCATTCCTGCTCAAAATTACCCTTTCCAAGTTCAAT
>SMSQ01000195.1:0-10608 GCA_019453375.1 Ctenoplectra terminalis
TTTCATAGTTTCCAACCTAATACTATCTTAAATAGAAACTACCCAGAGTATACAAGTATAAATATAAAAAAAGCGTAAAGAACTGGTTACAATATTATCGCGTATTCCTCATCAATTAGATCCATATAAATCGTACAATATTTCCACGTACACGCGACACCATTTAAAAACTGTTTTGCAATTTTCGTTCTCAAAGCTTTGTTAAAGAAACACGAGAAATGTTCCAACCCTCGCCTCGCGCAGACACGGAAGTGCACGTAACTGTTCATGCGGAAGCCAGACCTGTTCACGGCAAAGTATGTACACTGTCTCGCAAGTATGTATTGTTAAAACATAGGGGATCCGTTTGATAACGAGCACCGTAGCGACTACGGTCTACCTTTTGCTGTCTCGTGGGATAAAGTTAACGAGGATATCACGAGCGCGATCTACATAGGCTATGAGCTACTCTCATTCGTAAGGTCGGCTTACCAAGGCGTGAATTTCTCTGTACTTTCGCACACGACGCAACAGAAGTCAATTCCCTTGGAGCTTGCACCGATGCTGTCATAACAAATTAGGGAAAATTTGTTATTACAACTGTTACTATGTGTCGCGACATAGCAGTTCCGGTAAATTCCAAGTTCGGTCCTGGGTGAAAATGGAGTCGTTAACCCTCTATGGGACCGTGTGACGTTAAAGTTACAAAATTCATAGAAATTCATAGAAAAATTCATACTCAAAATAGCGTGGGATATTTCGAGGACGTCTGGGTTGCTAAACAATGTATTTTTAAGAGTTTTGCGATACTAATTCGTTGTGTAGCTGCGATCGAAGCGTAGACTAAATAAGAGGCTTAACGGAATAAAGAATTCTCGTTCGGGAGGTTTCGATTTTCTGAATGGTGCTCAAATTTAGCGGACAGATCGAACAGCCGCGGTGCTCTTTGAAACGTTACATTTTCATGAAACGTTAATGTCTACGGAAAGAGCGTTTTAGTCGGTAGCTTGATAAAAGCGAAGCGTTCTGTTTCAGCGGTGAGAATATTTTTTCGCTGCAAGGATTCTCTTGCAAGTTCAAGAGGTATACAAATTTAAGGATCTGAGTACGTAGAGCATTGTGAAAATTTGATCATGTTGGCTGCTTGTTAGAAAATTATGGCACATTATGGTGGTTGGTTGGTTCTTTCAAATTTTTGTGATGGTTCAATTTTTAGTTGAAAACAAATTTTGGGAATGGAAACAATAATTTATTTATCAAAAATTTAGTGTTTTTATATTATGGTTAAGATGAGAAAATAAAATGTTTTTCGTTATACAGGATGAAATAATTTGTTACTTATACGTTTTAATAAAAATTGTTTTATATAAAATATTATGAATTTTTTAAATTACTGTTATTATGTTATGGTTAAAATAAGAAAATAAAATAATTTTCGTTATACTGGATAAGATAATTTGTTATTTATTCGTTTTAACAAAAATGGGTTTGCATAAAATATTATGAATTTGTTTAATTACTGTTATTATGTTCATTATTATGTATATTCATCATACAGGATGAGATAATTTCTTATTTATTTGTTTTAGCAAAAATAGTTTTATATAAAATATAAATTTTCCTGAATTTTCCTGAAATATAACTTTATTTAATAAAGCAGTAATTATGTCTATACCTGTTCTCGAATATTCTTTAAACTTATTCCGTTGATATTAAATATAAAGTTTAAATTAAAGTATTTATACCGCAGCTAACCAAGTCTACTATTTTTTTCAAAACAGTTCCGGTAAATTCCAAGTTCGGTCCTGGGTGAAAACGGAGTCGTTAACTCTCTATGTGCCCGTGTGACTTAAAAGTTACAAACTGATGTATCTATATTTTAAAAAATTAATTTTGTCTTGTTATTGCTGCACTGTTAACCCTCCATAGGCCGAATTTTGTCTGCTTCTTGGAAAAAAAATTACGATTGATTACAGTTTTTCATTTTGATTTGAAAATTTTTAACCCTCTATAGCCCGAATTTTGTCTGCTTATCGGAGAAAAAATTACGATTGATTACAGTTTTTCACTTTGATTTGAAAATGTTTAAACTAATAATTACTGTAGATGGATCGTGGTGTCACTACAGTAATACACTAATCAAATTTAATAGTAGAAGGTAGTAAATATTACTTCCTGTCGTTAAGTTGTCATTAATTTACATGTTTCAGTAAAATTTGTGTACCGAAAGCAATAGAAATTGATCAAGTTGACAAATTTATGAGTGTCCGGATACTTATGAGCGATACTGTATATGTTCTTATTATTCAAGACATAATATTACCAAAAATATAAAATATGTAACTCCTTCGTCCGATCGTAACAATTTGATCACCCAATGTAGATCCGAAGAGGACAGCAAGGTTAAACGAGATTGAGGTTTTTCTTTTACGAGTATTATAAAAGGATATGGTTGACCGTCTATTTTAATGGCTTTCACCGCGCCAGCGTATTAGTTCAATCTTCATTGTTAAATATCTCATAAACTATTGAGTGTCTACGTCTAATATCGAACACGGACGTGCATCTTTCGATGCTTTATCGATCGGCAAGGTTTCATAAAAATCCGAGAGTTACACTTCGCGTGTTCCCCTTGTTAGAAGAAAATAGACTTTTTGCGTCCCCACCCTAGTTCTTTCGCAAGAATATCAAATTGTAACAAAGTTTCACGCATGACGGATATAGCCGTCACGACACAAAATTCTGCCACATCTCCATCACGAATATAGTCGTCAAACACACTTAACTGGTTAACTAATAATTACTGTAGATGGATCGTGGTGTCACTACAACAATACAGTGATCAAATTTAACCCTCTATGGGACCGTGTGACTTAAAAGTTTCAAATTGATGTATCTATATTATAAAAAATTAATTTTGTTTAGTTATCGCTGTATTATTCAATTTTATTACTGTATTACTTTAGCGATACTGCGATTCTTCCATAGCAATTATTAATCTAAAAATTTTCAAATAAAAACGAAAAACTGTAATGAATCGTAGTTTTTTCTCTAATAAACCGGAAAAATCTAGGCTATAGAGGGTTAAAAAAATTACTCCCTCCGTCCGGAAATATGGTAAAAATTTTCAAATAAAAGCGAAAAACTGTAATCAATCGTAGTTTTTTCTCTAATAAACAGACAAAATCCAGGCTATAGGGGGTTAAAAAAATGATTAGAGACAGAAAGAAAATTTAAATATACGGTTTGTCTATTTTTTAATACCTAATCCAGCTGTGTAAGAAGCTTTTCAAAAATTAATTCGTTTAAAAAGAACGCAAATTAAACGAATTAATTATTTTAAAAACTAGTTAAAATAAAAAGAGGGTTAAAATTAAAATTGAAACAAACATAGTACAATGCACAAATACAGACGTAGCTTTCATACGAAGCCACGTAGAACGAATAAGATAGAACAGCCTTGATGTAATCGTTATTAATATCACAACTTCTGTGTGACCAATTTGATTACTGTATTACTGTAGCGACACCACGATGCATCTACGCTAATTATTAGTTAAAACATTTTCAAATCAAAGTGAAAAACTGTAATCGATCGTAATTTTTTCTCCAATAAGCAGACAAAATTTAGGCTATAGAGGGTTAATTAAAATAATATATTTTGTGGTAGCATATCTGGCGCCATTCCCCTGGTAGAATAAATAATTTTAATTAGTTTAAACTAACTCTAAGGAATGCGTGAGTGTCCTGCAAAAGATTAGTCGTCAAACACACTTAACTGGTTAAACACCGTCTCGTATGCAAATTGAAATCGATGTCCCTCGTAAAACTTTTGCACAATACTGTACCTAACCCGAACTTCTCATCTTCAACTGCTCAATCATCCCAAGTGAGCCGACTCTGAAACCACGTTTCCCTAACACCCTGTGCATCAAATATTCCCATGGTAGCTACGTAAGAAAGGCATAATAGAAAATCACGTTCTGCGCTCGAGTTCTTCGTCTGATTGCCAGTTAATCTCTCTTAGCCGTCCGAAATAGAGAAAAAAAAAGCTCCCAGCCGGTGCGGTGTCTCATAGGAAACCCTAGTTGAAATTCCACGAGCGAAGCTACATCCATAAATCGCTTTAACGTTTCGCGGAGTACCGTCCGTCTTAGACTCGGGGCAGCTTTTTTTCGAAAAGGAAGAAAAGAAAAAAAAGTGGACGGAGAGTATTGACAGAAGCTACAGGTGGAATCAACGCGAAAGAAAAATCATCGACAGCCCTTCAGGTCGTTCACTCGTCGCAAATACGTTTGTCCGTGAAGGTACAGTTATTTCGACCTCTCGATTGCCAATATACTTAGCGAACACGAGCACGGCTGTACGAGTTCATTCGCGATCTGACAATAAAAAGTGACCACGAGAATTGCGTGTGAATAGAGTTGCTCGGAGAATCGAGCGTACGCCTACGATGAAAATGAGGGAAATTAATCAGAGCACTAGCAATACATATTTATTCGAATAGTTTAAATAATATTTTACGAAAATAGTTGTATAAAATTAACTATTTTGGTATATTTAACTGAAAATATAAAAATATCGGGATTTCAGTAGAATAAAATTGTAGTATAAATGAATATTTATGACATTGTAATTAGGTTGTCCCGAAAGTTCCTTCCGTTATCTTCAAGTAGTAGTTTCATCTAGCAATGTTTAACAGTTTGAGTGCTAAAAAATTTTCTTGTATATATGGTAAAAGTGCGGAATAAAATGCGTAGTTTTTTTTTGTGGAAAATAATAAAAACGATAGTAATTTATTCTAATTATTATATAAAAAGTAGTTTTTACCAGCAAAAATATTTTTTATTCTCGCTTATTACAAGAGTGTTTTGCTGCATAAATTCCATCAAGTCCTTTTTTACATATAGCGCAAAATTTCTGGTACAACAAAAGAGAAGCGCGATAGCGTTTCTCCGCATTTCTTCGCACTTAACCCTCTACAGCCCGAATATTGTCTGCTTATCGGAGAAAAAATTACGATTGATTACAGTTTTTTACTTTCATTTGAAAATGTTTAAATTAATAATTGTTATAGATGGATCGCGGTATAATTACAGTAACACAGTAATCAAATTTAATAGTACAGTGATAACTAAAGAAAATTAATTTTTTAAAATATAGATACATCAGTTTGTAACTTTTAAGTCACACGGGCCCATAAAGGGTTAAAAAGAAAAGATTGTTTTAGCTCAAAATTTAAATTAAGTTTGGAATACAAATTATATTTAGAATATAAATTTAACCCTTTATAGTCCGAATTTTGTCTGCTTATCGGAGAAAAAATTACGATTGATTACAGTTTTTCACTTTGATTGGAAAATGTTTAAATTAATAATTACTGATGGATCGTGGTGTCACTACAGTAATACAGTAATCAAATTTAATAGTGCAGTGATAACTAAAGAAAATTAATTGTTTCAAATATAGATACATCAGTTTGTAACTTTTCAGTCACACGGTCCCATAGAGGGTTAACTTAATTTTTGGAAATGATGCCAACATCATAGATAATTTTTCGCTGTTTTTTTAACAGTATTTTTATTAATGAGTGTTTTATTTCTGTAACTTTTTGTACTGGTTTTATTTTTTTAACAAAGAGATAGTTTGAGTTCATCATTCATTATTCGTATTATAAGTTTTTTACTGGTGGTCCGTACAATATTTTTTAATTTGTAGCTGGTCCGTTGTAAAGAAAGGTTGCTCATCCCTGCTTTAAGGGATTTCTGAAATTATTTCAAGCAACTTATTCCCTTGCGAAAGTTTCAAATTTAATTTCGTTAATGAGTTATTAACCCTCTATGGCCCGAATTTTGTCTGTTTATCAGAGAAAAAATTACGATTCATTGCAGTTTTTCACTTTGATTTGAAAATTTTTTAACTAATAATTGTTATAGATGGATCGTGGTATAATTACAGTAACACAGTAATAAAATTTAATAGTACAGTGATAACTAGGTAAAAGAAATTTTTATGAAATATAAATAGATTAGTTTGTAACTTTTAAGTCACACAAAGCCATAGAGGGTTAACGAAAAACACTAATCAATCACAGAGCGAGTAAGATAACTGATCGCCAGCGGGACTCTGCGTCGCGCTTGTGTCTCAACGAGCAACTAGGAATGAATAGAAGCAACTGTTGGCCAGTGTTGAACAAAAGTTACATAATGATCGAAACTTTGTTTTTATAATATTGAAATAATATATTAATGCGATATATATATATATGAAGTTTATAATATATTAATATATTATATAATTAATGTAATATATTATGTAATGTAATGTAAATATTAAATAATATATTACTATAAATATATTATATTATATTATATTATATTATATTATTATCTATTTTTCATTAATAATATATTAATATTGTTATTATTATATAAATTATTATAAAAATACTCCCTTTTAATAATATTGATATAAAAATATTAATATTATTAATTAATTATTAATTAAATATTAATGAAATTAATATTAGTATATTAATAATATATTAATATTATTTTAATATTATTTTAATATTAATATTATTATTAATGAGAAATAAATAATAACAGCTTGGTACAATTATAGAAGGCAGTATTTTTTTTAAACAAACGTTTAATAAGTAGAAAAATTTTAAATAATAATTACCAATCATTCTCTGATCCTCTTTTTTTTTCCACAGATTTTTTGTGACCGCGCGCAATGCGGTCGGTAGAGTCAGTGTTTGCTTTATAAAAGTTTTTCTATTATTTGTCAGAGCATATTAGCTCTAAATAAAATTAATTATAGTAGTCAATTAGGGAATTAGAGTCAGTGTTGCTGCGTATAAATTGTATCAAGTAGATTTATTCGCGAAACTAGAATCAGTGTTTGTTCGCCGTTTATAATTACACGGTTGCGTTTAGTCTTTTATTTTTTTATTTTCTTATTTCATTTAAAATATTCGTAATCGGTATTTAGAGTCACTGCTGCTTGGACGGATTCTAGCGTGGCTTCAGAGTCCCACATTGTAAGTATCATTGCATTTTAATTAATTGTACACTTTGCACTCTGTTAACTTTTTATATATATAATATAAATTTCGAAGATTACTAAAAATTTGGAATGTCCTAAATTCCTATTTGTTCGTATCAAAGTCAAAATTTTAAAACAATCAGTCCTATACCTTTAAACACGAATACTAATATTCTGTTTTTCTTTTAAGTTTTTCAGAGCTTCCATTTCCATCCATGGGTTTGAGAGATGACTTCAGGACGCCTTCCTCTGGTTGTGAGCAGGTATGAGCATTATCAAAATAATATTTTATTCAAACAATTGATTAAACCAAATTTTTATTTCATAAATCATTTTTTAACCAAATTTTTAATTCGAATTAAATACTTGGCAAATAAATCATTTGAAAATAATTTAGTTAGGTAAAATTTAAGAATTAATTTGCATATATCTCTATTTTGTGATCAAATTATTTTATTTAGAATAATTATTTTTTATGTTAACAGATGACTTCCCCTTGGCTAGACGACTTCCTCTTGACAGGATGACTTCCCCTTGGTTAGATGACTTCTCATCCTTCGCATCTGTTGGTGAGTCGCATGCTTTTTGGTTCCTCCGGTCACTCAATCATGCCGTAGGATGAAAGATCCGAATCGGCACGGGTGACTGGTTGTATTACATAGAACTTTTGCAAGCACAGTGACCGTGGGTATAGATTATACTCACGAGTAGTAACATTTCTTGTATTTTTATTGTCTTATTTATTAGCTATGGTTAGGGCTTCTTGTACATCGCGTTTCTTTGATAATAATTATTTAATTAATTAAAGTTAATTGCTACAAACATTTTTTTATATTTAGAAAAATTAGAAAGTCCATACAAATATTTTTATAAATAAATGAAATGTATGAATAGTCGAATATTCTAATGGTTCAGAATTTTTAGAATGATTTTATTCAAGTGTATTTCATAGTATGGAAGTCGGATACCCTCCGACTTTGTTACTTTGTGAATTATAATAATTATTATTATTATTGCATAATGATGATTAATATTTGTATCGTTATTTTTGTGATAGTATATAATATAGTAAATCATATTATGTATAAGTTACTTTTATGCATAATTGATTATTTTCTTAGCTTCATTTCCTATTTAATAACAGTAGTGTTTCATTATATTTAATTTCAAATTTTCTGTACAGTTTGAGGTACAAAATTATGAATGTTTATTGTTAGTAATTTCTGCACGAAAATAATATTAAATTTAATGTACAAGAAGACATTTCGCGAATGGTACATTTCAGCGTCAAAGCATCAGGCTTGAAACTTTTATGTTTTTGGAAATGTGCTTTGACAAAGGAATCGTCCAAGGGTATTTTAATTAATATTTAACTTATTGAGTCACTTATTCATTCTATAGAGTTTCGTATTAAATTCAGTTTTTTCTTAACAAATATAGTAATTTTTCGTTGCCAAATATTTTCTTAGAGTTTCAATAACTCAGTTTAATTCAAGCAATAAAGTAGAGTCATTTCGATTTCAAATAAAGTAAAAATAAAGAATTCAAAACCATTTAGTTCGTTACAAATGTAATATTTGTACTAATCATTTTTGTTAGTCAGGATTTTCAGGTTTAACCCCTTCCGTGTCCATTGCCTGAAACTCGCTCACGTACTCAGGTGTAACTTGAGCGAGTGAATGGCGATCGGCACGATGAACCTAGTTTATAGGTAATAATCAAATTTATTAGCGGCTAACAATGCGTTAGCGTATCGTGCACGACGTATTTTCCACATTGTGTGTGTGGTTAGGCTGTGGAATTGCGTCGTTTAGAATCAAACGTTACACAAATAATTATTTCACTCTTTTTAATTATCAATTTCATTTATTTCAATAACAATACAAATCTACTATCAAGTAGAACAATAAAGTAATTCCATCAAAGTCGAATCTTCAATTCGACATATGATTAAACTACAATAAAATGGTACCAGATGTAGTACCATTTAATCTAGTTTTGAATTAAAAATAATTAAGTTTAAGATAAAGGTAGACGCGTGTTTTTATCGCATTATACGCAATGGTCGCTAGCCTTTGTCAGCCGATTTCAGTAAAATGGTACGTACCTTAGAGTGTGCAAGGTTGTATGTCGGAACTCGGGTGTCGGAGGCGTCCCGGGACGTTCTCTCTAGTGTAGGCTTGTGCACCCGGGTTCTTGTGTGAGAACCGTGGAGCGAATGTGTTGGTGTGCCTGTTTTGTCATTTTTTAAATATAGGAATAGAGAGGATAGGTAGCATACTTTCTGGTGTGATGTGTTAATTATAAGTAGGTAGGGCCGGGCAGGGTGGTCACAGTCTCTGATCGGGTAGGCGCGTTTTCGCGTGACCAACCTGTTTCAGGAAATCTAATTTGATCGATCAACGGTGAATATCGACGCGAATGGGGAATGCCATTTGCCTTCGATTTTACCAGGTTGATTTTTCGAATTTGGCGACTCGTGTCGCCATCGCGGTCGTGGTCGCGAGTCAGGCCCCGAAACGAACGTTTACTTGCTCGAGATTCTGCACGTGTGCACGGACAATGATTCTTGCGATCGTTGGTCGTCCACGTGTGTTCCATACAGGTTCCGCGATTTTACTTTTTTGGTTCACCTTTATAAGTTATTCTTTGGTTTCCGTTATCAGGGAATCTCGAGCCTAGATTTAAGTTTCAGCGGGCATGGCGCCCGAAGAAAAGAAGAGGCTATATGCCGAAGAGGCCAGACATATATTGTCGAGGCCAATTCCTAATGGTTCTCCATTTAAAAGAATTCGAGAGGATTCTTTCGAATGGTGGGCCATTCTTGCTACTACATTGTCACTGTGCTCGCTTGCATGTGTAGATTTTCTTTTCAGCTGCAGCCAAGCCCTCCCTTGTAAATTCACGGATTTTTATTTAGCGTTGCGAATCATTGATCCGCGGTTTGAATTAGAGTTGCGAAAATGTACAAGATCGTGGTTTGAATTTAGAGTCGCGAATGATTTCAGAGTACAATTTTTAATTAGAGTTGCGAATAAATAAAGATTTCGTGTTTTTAATTAGAGTTGCGGAAAAACACTGATCGTGGTTGCTTTTAGTGTTGCGAGTAATAAAATCTCGATCGTTCTTTCCAAATTTTGATTAGGAATTAAAATTTGTGTGCTTAGAGAATAATATCGGAGTAATTTGTCATTAGCGTTGCGGTAATGATTTTCACGTTTTTAAAAAGTTGTATTTTAAATTGTAAACATATTTGTCTTTGATAGATTAATTTCATAGTGTTGCGAATTCCAAACATCGCGAATATTTTGAATTAACTTTTTTCTTATCAAAGAATAATAGTTTTCATATTAATTTCATTATTAACTTTAAACTAGTGTTGCGTTGAACAAATTGACGCGTTTTTTTAGTAAAGTCGCGACTATGCCCCAATTTCTTCCACTGAATTGTGGAAATTTGTTCCTGAATCACTTGGACAAGGGTGATTGCATCGACGGCAGCCAGGATGATGACTGCACTGGATTCAGAGCCATTAGAGTTGCGTATTATGAAGTATGGGTGCATAGATTAGTGTTGCGT
>SMSQ01000201.1:0-21679 GCA_019453375.1 Ctenoplectra terminalis
AAAAGCTACATGGGATTATTGACCTCGCCGAGCAACTGCAAAGTTCACTTTTACTCGATGGAGCATGAAACTACATCGTGGCTCTTTGAGTCGGAGCTCGATAAATAAGTAACCCGTGTCGGTATCTTTGTCATTGTCGTGGGTTTATTTCTGGAGATACTTGAACGACGGTAATTTCTTGATATCGTTAATAAAAATCATGCAGGACCGCGTTCGTTTTCTCTGGTAAAAATACACGTGTAGCAAGGTTTTCGTGGCTAATGCGTTGGTGATTTAATGATTCGAGCGTGAGATACGTAAAACGCCTTGTAAGCACGCGTCGGGAATAGGAATGTTATAAATCTTTCGGTGAGAGATGAAAGTCTCTTTATTTCTCTTCCCATAATTTTTAAAAGAATGATCGCGCCCGCGAAGAATTCTACTGCGTTCCGATTTTATTTTCGTTTAGAGTGATTGACTGTGCTCTGTTCGTGTTCAAATGCAACTCGATGAAGTGTTGCAATTTAATTTGATTCCGAGCGTAGAGATTATTGAAAATTTCATGTAGATTTTTCTTTAATTTATATTTTATTATATTAGAAATTATCAAGTAGATTCTCGTACACGCAGAGATCACGAATGATTTCTTTTTATTTTTTTTTTTTTATGAACGATACTTTCTTCGAGTTATATTTAATTCTGTTTCAAACGATGTTTGAACTTTCAAGATCATAGATAATAGTCTTTTAACGCTAAATTAATTTTTTTAGAAAAAGAAATCAAAATGAAAGTGACACCGAAAAATACATATTACAAGGGAGACAAACTTTTATCTACGTTTTTAATAAAATAAATTCATAAAAATAATTTAAAATGCACCATAGTTGATTTACAAGATTTCTACGAGAACCCACGAATTTCTACCAGTTTGATAATTCTAGTTTTAAGATAATAGATTAACTGTGAATAATACTTCGGTGAAAAATGAATTGCAATCGTTGAGGTTTTAATTAAAAGTTCAATCTGTTGAAATAATATTTGAACATGATACGTGAATATCGTTTAAACGATGAATTAAAAAAAAGCAGACGTTCCTTTTATGACTGTTGGATGGAACATGCAGGCGAACATGTTGGATCCTAATTTCAGCGAAGTACATTATGGTTAATTACTATTTTACGGCTTTCTCTTCCGCCAACAGCGGAACGACACCTTTTCTTTTTTATCGTAGCCTAGCTTTTCTCATTGTTCGTTGACGTATTGATCAAATTACGTTCGTCAAACGTTGGGAAAAATCATGCGCTCAGTTACTATCTTCTTATTAAATACAATTTAAATATATCCTGAGATCTAATTCTATTATAATAATTATTATAGAGAAAAAATTCGCGACGAAAGCCACGCGTTGGCTTGTTGATGCACAGAATCGATTTGGGGGCCAATTAGTTCATTGAAAATTATTAACTCGGTAGGAACGCGCGTTTGGCATAATGAAAGGATAGGTTTCTGGGAATAGCTGTGCGACGTACGGGTCACGTTCATCGCAATTACAATCAATCGACACCGATTAGAAAATGTACGTGACACTGACAAATTTTCTTATCCCATGCAAATAATTTTGCCTTGACCAAAACAACCGTACGTTCAATCAAACATTCCATTTACCATCGTTCATTCAAAACCTATATTTCTTGTAACGAGTATTAAAACTTTTAGATTTCCAGTTAAAGAATTTCGACAAAATAAAAATAAAGAATTTATCCTTTTACATTGTAAATATTTACATCACAGTTTCCTAAATAAAATGTCTGATCGATTAGTTTATTAATGATATAAATAATACTATATCGAAAAAAAATCTAAAGCGACTACAAATTAATTTGTTATTATTATAAGTAGTACGATATAAAAAAAAAAAAACAATCTTTTAAAGCAACAGACATTATTTTATCTTTCGTTTCCATTTTTTTTAATAAAGAATTAACAGAATAAAAATTATATTTCTCTGATCGGATATTCTGTGACTCCAAAGGTTTGTGAAAGGGTTAAAAATTAAATTGCAACGTAATAGAGAATTTGTTCCTTTTATGCCGCATGTACATTTTCAGTGTAGTCGTTAATACATCACGGCTATTAGTACGATTCGCATGAATTAGCCTGGCTAATGCATCTGGTTTTAAAAAGATCGATGCGCATAAATGGGGAGGAAAAAGAAAGCGATCCGTTTTGTATCGATCCGTTCGTAGTACGCGTGCACGCCTGTAAACGGGGACCAACGGATATCAGGCTACAGATAGATGTCTTGCCCTTTATTTTTGAAGCAATCGATAGTTTCGAATCAATACATCGGCCTATAGGCTCAGCTTCTTTTGCAGCCTCCTTATCGTTGCCCGTTTCTGCGCGCGTATGCTCCGTTTCGAACATTTCATTCATGAATACCGATTCATAAATATTAGACGACCCAACTGAACCGTGTTTTTAATTAACACTAGAACTACCAAAGTGGTCAAAATGGTCAAGTGGTCAAAATCCATCAAAACCTATTCGTAATTTTTTTACAGAATCTTTACAAATTAACTGCGGTGCCTTTGAGCAGATTTTCCGCGATTTTTTATTAAAAATATAGATAAACCTTTGTCCGAATTGCATTACGTATTATTTTATATACTTTCCACTTTGATTTCTTCGGTAGAAATAAGTATACTTTAATCGTCGGTAGTTGTAGTGTTAAATTGGCTACTTCGATTTATTATCGTCAAAATTTTCAATAATTTTGTTCCATTTAAAATTCATTCGTGAATACTGATTTATAAATTTCAGACTGTTTAATTATATTTCGTTTTAAATTGGTCGTTTCGATTAATCATCGTCGGGTTATTTGAAATGATTCTGCTCAATTTTTTATTTTATAATCGAATAATATGAAATTTATTTAATGGAGTCGATCAAAATGTGTTTTAAGTATTATTTTTATTACTATTATTAATTTCATGTAGCACTGTGTAGATTAAAGAGATATAAAATGATAATAAACAAGTACAAAATACTTTTAATTTCTTAAATATTATAAGAATCATGTTTTTAGTAGAACCGTGTCCATTTTTATTAGATAATCAACAATATTAATTATTATCTAATTATCCTTTAACCAAACATTGAAAATATAAAATAGATGATTTCTTGTTCACTCAAAATGTGTCTCTGAACAAAATTACTTAATCGAAACTATCCATGAGAATCGATCGAGTTAATTTAAACAGAATCAGATTTTTTGCTCCGAATTAAAAAAATCGTTGATCCAGACAGAGTTTTTCGGGTTGATGAGAAAGCTCGGTTCCGCGCAACGGTTAAAAAAAAAATTCATTGAACAAACGTTTGTTGAAGGAGGTGTCAGCGTACGAGACAAAGAATTACGTCGATTTTTACTCTTAGGAAGAATACAGGTACCATTGATGGCTACGTACGTCTGTATGCATAAGGCAGCGTATCAGTCGCAAGTCGATGTCGCTTCTATATCTAGGGGGTTGATTAAAGTGATGAAGGAGCGGCTTCGATAAGGCTTAGCTTGATCGACGTCGATTAAGTTCTCGTTTATGCTTGGTACACCTTACGGGTTATACTATTCGATTATTCCAGATAAATAAAAAACCGTAAAAATTCGGTAAAAAATGTTGCCCCGATTTTTTGAAAGCGGAAATCGAAGATTCGAGACAGTTTCATTTTTTTTTTTAATTTGAACGATAAAAAATTAATTACACCGATTTAATTTTCATTTATATTCGATACGCTTGACCGAAGTTTGGTAAAAATTGTTGATCGATTATTTGAGAACCGAAATGGAGGATTTTGGAACTGATCCATTCTCAACATTTGAACGACGAAGAATTGATTCTGTTTTACATTTCGTTTAATTTCCTTTTGGTAATTATATGCGAAAGAAATGATTTAGCGTTATACAAGATTTCGTGTATAAAGAAAATATTGTACGATTATTGGAATGTTTCTAAAAAAAAGAATTGTTCTGGGATATACAGTTGAAATTAATTGTAATTAATTCGAAAACTTTTGAACAGACGTTCAGAATAAAAATTTATGCATCGATAGTTTTTGGGCCGACAATAATTATGAATGAACCAGTGCTTCACGCGGTTACAAAAATAGAAAAGTTCAATGGAGTGCACGCAGACTCGTAATTTAAAAAAACAGTTCCTAAGGTGAATAATAATGATGATGTGATAAAGAAGTGGCAGCAATCGCGTTAAACTGGGATAATAACGCAATAAAAAAATCAAGTACAACCTTTCGAAACGTAATTGCTATTCTAAACCCCCTTTTCATTTTCTTAGATAATTTTTGTTTTTATTATTACTTTATTAACACTAGAACTACCAAAGTGGTCGAAATGATTAGTCTGAAGTTTCTTATATAAATTTTATAAATTCACAATGTTGTAATTGTAAGAATTTTTTGTGTTTTTTTGTAACAAATATGAATAAAGATTTATCTTTTTTTTTTTTTTAATAATTATTACTTTAAATTCTTTGGTACAAATAGATGTACTTTAATATCAGTAGTTTTAGCGTTAAGTGTAATTCATTTCAAAATTTTTGAACTCATATTTTTAAGTCTTTAAGAAACTTTCCTGAAACATTGTTCCAAAGTATTATTCGTATACATTTATAAAATAATTAAAAAATTGATAGGAATAGTATCTTCCCCAAATTTTTCTCGCCCTTTGGTAATCGTCTTAAATCTTGATGGAAGGGGTGCGAGCAAAGGTACAATAACTATGACAAGCCAGCCAAAATGCCAATGTACTGCTAGCCGACTTTTACCGTAAAAAGAACGCGTAACCTTTAAGCAGGCAAAATCCTTTTAATTTAGCAGCTTAGTTCTAGGAATCCGCTTACAAAATATAGTTGCCAGCAAAATTATGCGTTACCTCAACTATTCTGTGCTTAACACTGTAATGCCAGACTTATAAGAACGTTAATATTCGAGAAAAATTATTTTTTTACGATCCTTGTATTACTTGTAACGGTACAAGTTTAAACAACACTATTTTATTCTATATCAAGCTACAACTACTCAAAAGTAATAATTAGACTGCAATTTTTTATGCATTCATAAGAAACTTAACTGTGTTATAATATAAAATTTGTTATATATATAATATAAAAAAATATATAAAATATATAGACTCAATCTCTATCGAGATAAATTAATTTTTCTCCATTTGAACTTAAGTCTTCCTTTTACTCTTAATTTTCTAGATGTACACGATAACTCGCAATATAAAAAAATATATAAAATATATAGACTCAATCTCTATCGAGATAAATTAATTTTTCTCCATTTGAACTTAAGTCTTCCTTTTACTCTTAATTTTCTAGATGTGCACGATAACTCGCAATATAAAAAAATATATAAAATATATAGACTCAATCTCTATCGAGATAAATTAATTTTTCTCCATTTGAACTTAAGTCTTCCTTTTACTCTTAATTTTCTAGATGTGCACGATAACTCGCAATATAAAAAAATATATAAAATATATAGACTTAATTTCTATCTAGATAAATTAATTTTTCTCCATTTGAACTTGAGTCTCCCTTTCATTCTTAATTTTTTAGATATACCACGATAATTAAACCGCGTAAAAAAAAATCATTTTTCCCGAATATTAACTTAACATTCTTACAAGTCCGGTATCACAGTGTTAAGCACAGAATACTTGAAGCAATACCTAATTTTGCCGGCAATTATACTTCTTAAGCGAATTCCTACAACCAAGCCGCTAAATTAAACTAAAAAATTTAAAAATTTTGCCTGCTTTTTATACCTTATAGGTGAAATAATTCTCCACCGAGGTTCTACCTCTTTTTCCACTATATTCCCAAATACGAGTCCAAAGAATCATCTTACCAAGAAGACCAATCCAATCCAGTGGCTACTTTTCTACAATTAAAAACACCACGAAACAAATCATTCGATCCACGTCTTTCATTTAGGATCACTTGAATCGTGCGTCTCATTGAACATGCCAAACGAACCCTCATTCGCCGATCCTCGAAGTATCTTCTGAACCGGTGCATCGAATAAAGCAGATTCTGAAAAAAAAAACAAAAAAAAAACAGAAAATAAAAATCTGTGCAGTTATTCGTGGAACTCGATAAACCTGCGTTCGCGAGGACTGTTACGTCGGGTTTACAGCGAAGGTGGCCCATGCCGGACAGCTTTTCCACGTCGCGGAAGCCCTTTAGGGCTAAAGAGATATAAGAGATGCGACAACGCGGTTCTCGACGTGTCCGTCCTCGACCTAATTCCCGTGGCAACGAAAATTTAACTAGTCCAATATCCTGCACGGAACCGTCTTCTCTCTTCGATCAGTCGAACGACATCTCTTCGGTGTGCTCCAACATCGAGGAACGGATACCCCAACTTTCAAACGACGCCTCCAATCACGAGAGCCTCGGTGTTAATGAGTGTCGCACGAGGTCCGAGAGGTATACTTTTCGTCCAACCTTATGATAATTGCGTACGAAGTTGAGCGAAAAAAAAAAGAATTTATACTCGATTTAAGGGTGGTTGACGTTCCATGGTAGATGTTCTTTATGTATATTATTGGTGAATTATAATGGTGATTTTGTTGGCGTTGACGGGACGGCAGGTTTGAGTACGATCGGAGTGTGATCGGTGAGAGAAATCTGGGAAGGTTGTAAAATCAGCAGCAGTGGCGGGGGTTCTGATAAAAATAAAAAAGAATATGTATTGAGAAAATGATATCGATAGGATTGAAGGTAATTTAGAAAACATCACTGGTTACGAAAAAAAGAAAAGAACGATTTTTAGATGAACGTATATATAAATTTAATATCGGCTATAACGAAAGAACTTTATGTTTTATGTTGGAGGGACGAGTGCCGCGTATCAGCAGGAATATTAATCCTGTTATAGTCCTTAGGTTATTTTCAACTCGAGCACATCTGGAGTATAAAATTTCAGTTCGACCACTGTTCGAAAGATGATTGGAAGAATTTAATCCGAGCGAATGATTCCGACGTCGTGAAATTTTCTCTCTGAACGATTCTTAAAAATCGTATATTATTCTCGCTATACCCATAGCGATACCAAAAATCGATAAGAGTGTGACGTATTTCCTGCTTTCGTATGCTATAAATACAAAACCATGACTGAATCGTCATAAATATAATATTCTTTTTAATTGCCTTCCACAAATTATTCCAAATAAAAGTAAAAAAAAAAAAGAAAAAAGAAAAAAATAGTTACAACAATAAGAATGATATAATATATCTCTTGTCATACCTTTAACGTAGTCCAATTTCCAAGGGAATCGTAGGAAACGTAATTGGCGGTGACATCATTGAATTTACGTATAGGTATTGAAAAGGTTTCAAATGGCTGTGACAGCCGGTACAGTTTAAACGTAGAATGCTTCGTTCGCTAACGATTGACTATAGGGCTGGTTTCAGTGACTGCGAACCAGCCGGGACGTTTCCCGGCAACTCAGCGGGCAGTTCGTCGAACAGCAGCTTGTCGACGAGAAGCCTGGATAGTCCTAGTACCAGCCTGGAGCAGGTACATCCAGCCACCTCCGCGACAAATACATCGACCTCGTGGGACAGCGATGTTGATGTCGAGCCGGATCCACCTGATTGGAGCCAGGGTGTCGCCGAGGATGTTCTCGCGCGTCTCAGCAATGCGGAGAAGAAGCGACAAGAAGTTATCAATGGTTGGTGTTCTTTTTCATCGCGATACTCGTGTTTTATCATAATTGTGAACATGATGTTCTTTCATTAACACGAACGATCGAAGTTGTCAGAGAATTCAACGCGACCGTAGAATATTTTTGTAGATAATATATTTTTAAAAGGTACCAAAATTATTTCCCTTTCTTTTTCTTTTCCAGAACTGTTTCACACAGAACGATCCCACGTGCGGGCGTTGAGAGTGCTGTCGCATGTCTTCCACAAGCCTCTCCTCGAGACTCAAGCACTTCCGTCAGACCAAACACAATTACTGTTTTCCAATCTAGACGAAATGGTAACGATTCATTCGCGCTTCAATCAATCGATGAAACGCAAGAAGAAGGAGAATCCGTGCGTAGGCGATATCGGCGATCTCCTTCTGGACATGTTCGACGGCGAGAACGGGGAGACCTTCGAGAAAGCCGCGTCGATTTACTGCGCGAAACAGCAAGTTGCTCTGGACGCGCTGCGAGATCGTCGCCGCAAGGATCCGAAATTGAATTCTTTCCTGAACGAGATCGAAGCGAATCCTCTCTGTCGAAGGCTGCAGCTCAAAGATCATATCCTGACAGGGATGCTCAGACTGACCAAATACCCTCTGCTCTTCGAGAACTTGGCCAAGTACACGCCTGAAAGTAACGATAAAGAGAGAGCCGCGGTTCTGCGGAGTCTCGACCGGAGCAAGGAGATTCTTAGCTATGTTAACCAAGCTGTACGCGAGGCTGAAGATTATCACAGGTTGGCAGAGCTCCATCGTACCATCGATAGATCTGCGTTCGATCGATTCGATCATCCGACCGTTCAGGAATTCAAGAATCTTGATATAACAAAACGTAAATTGACTTACGAGGGGCCGCTGCAGTGGCGCAGAACCGAACAAAACCGAGCGAAACTGGTCGATCTGCACGTGGTGCTCCTCGACGACATGATACTCTTGTTGCATCGACAAGATGAAAAGTACCTGCTAAAATTCATCAACACGAACCAAGCGAACTCTGTGTTGAGTCCTATCGTGAAAGTGTCCACCGTTCTCGTCAGGCATAACGCCGTGGACAAGAATTCCCTCTACCTGGTCAACACTTCGCAAAACGGAGCGCAAATCTACGATTTGGTGGCAGCCTCGCCCGCGGAACGGAAGCTGTGGTGTAAGCATATCTCCGAGACAGCTGAAGCGTACAAGGCTCGTGATAAACAAGATAGAAGACCTACTCCACCCACAACACTGCCAGAAGAACCTGGACCTACGATCGGGGATACCTCTTCGACGGAACATGACAATATTCATGATAAGACGGACCAGGAACAGGAGCCTGAAACAGAAACGAAGGAATCAGTGCAAGACACTAGCGTGGAGCAAGAAGGAGAGACGCCTAATACTCCTGGACCTGAGATTTCAAGGACTGAACAAACGAAACAGCAACAACCACAGCCACAACATCCGTCTGAACCTTCTGCAACAGGTTTTGTTATTCTAATATGTAGTACGATTCTTCTCTGAGATGAATTGATAATTGAAAATTAATAGTTTCTTAAGAAATTGTGGTAAATTGTATCGTTAAACTTGTTGTAAAAGGTTTTAATTTTAGATAGAAAGGAAGTAGGATCTTGTGACTTTAAAGATTCAAGTAACATACTTTTTAAATTTATCTTACACAAAATATTCGCAAAAATATCTTATGCAAATAATTTTTTCACGTATCTACCAAACTCAGAGATAATCGTATCGATAACTTTATGAATGTTAATTGACTGTGGTTTTTAATGCGCGATGTATATGTTTTTTTTTTTAAATTAGGCACAGGAGAACCACTACGATTGGTTACTTGTACACAAGTATCGTTAATTGATCCGCTTGAAGTTCACGTAGAAGTACCACCTGTACACGTTGCGGAACCGGTGCTTACACCTATAGGTATATAATTTACTTATTATACGACATATACTTTTCTAATAGAAGAAAGTGGTTCATAATTAAATAATTCATAAGTAGCATAATTATTCGATTTGAATTTTTAGAACGTCTCAGGAGAAAAGATGAGATAATTAATCAAGCTCTGATCGAGAAACAATTATTAGTAGCAGATATATTAAATATTCCAAAAGAAGATTTCGAACACGTGGCAGATATCGCATCTGAGCCATCAAGCATGGAGAAAGAACCTGCTGAACTTATACTCGCTGCTATTAGTCAAGGTATTTTTTATTAATATATCGTTCTTAATTCATTATCCTATACAAACTATTTTAGAGTGGTCCCTTATGTAGATTGTTAACCTAACAAGATATAATCATAAGGAACGTTTAAAAAAATTGAATACATACTAATTCTAGAAATACATTTTATATTTACAGCGAATCAATTGGTAGGAATGTTGAATTCAGCGTTAAACGTAAGCGAAACGGAAACAGTTCTTGCATCGCGTGGAGCATCGGCATTAACAATGCCTCCAAGCTGCGAGGCAACCGGTTGTCCATCGCCACGAATGCATCTTCATGCACAGCAACCAGTAATATCTATTGCGAGTTTACAACCAGTGTGTCACTCTTTGACGTCTCAATTGTCACAGTTACTGGTAAGATACCCTACACACTCTTTGTTTCAAACACAAATCTATGCTAGATAATTTAACAATGCGTTTGAAATTTAAAACACAAGATACTTTGCAATTTCTGCTACTTTTAAACGCGTGCAACATTTTTATATTTCCTTCTAAATTATAGGAAATCATAAAAGAGAGGGAGGAGGAACGGGAAACATTGAGAAAAGAACTACGCAGAAGTAGAGAACGTCTTCACGCTGTTGACGCAGATATACAACGGCGCGAATTTTCTGAAACATGTACCACGTCAAGTCAAACACAAACGGAACCCGGTTAGTTTTTCATTTTTTCAATTTTTCAGACTGTAGGTTGATAACATTCGTTGATCTATATACTTTAGTACATCTTTATCTAGATAAATGTAGCGATTAATTTTTTTTCTTTTTTTTTATACACAATTTGCAGGTGAAATTTTAAACAAGGATAGCAGTATTGACGATACCACTCGTGATGTAAGAAACTTAATTTAATACGTTGTCAGATCAATTCCTAACTTTCCGTTCGTACATTACTCTTATCTTTATTCGCAGGAATTTGTGGATGCACGTGGCGAATCCGAGACAAACGAAGAATTGGAACACACGGAACACGAAACAGAAACGGAAGTAATGGGAGACAGTGTTGGTTGAAACGTGCGAGACCTTGTATTAAATAATGTCGACCAGGTGCATTTCACGAGCAAGATCGTTTCCGAATGCTCATACTGGAAGAAATCAAAATTATGTAAAAAATGACAAATGGCGAGTAGCTGTTTATGGAATACAATAATATTAGATGCATATTTACAGAGTCATGGGTCAATGATTAATCATTCATACCTTTGCCAAAGATTTTATGTAACTGGATCTATACATGGCGTTAGCGATGCGCGTACGCGCATCGTATCACGTCTTATTATCAATGACTGGAAATTACATGAATTTTTTTATTATGAACAGTATAACGATACAGTTTCTAAAATAACGTGGCGAAAGAAATCTATTCGAAAATAGTATCGAGAATCCCAAATAGGTTGCTAAATTACTCAAGTTTAATCTCTCTCATACAATACAATATATAATTACATAGATTAATAATCTAAGCGGGAGGCTTGTACACTCATCGAAGGATTCTTTCACTGTTGATTATTTTAAGATCTACATCGTTTTACTACTTCGATGATACCCATTACTGTATAAAAGTTGTTAAACCGTGTCTCGAACGACATCGATTTCTATAACATATTGTTTTATATACATCAATTTGTATACTGAACATTTTTTTTCTTCAGATGCTATTAGAAAACTGAAGTCAACAGGCTACCTACAAATTAATCTTGAAATGCTTATTACTTAGTGCATTTTATAAAAAAATATTTACGTCAACACGTTGTTGTACGCGTTTAGAACAATTTAGTTGTTCATCCGAAGAAACATACTTTTTTGTGATCTGCTACGGCATATTTGGAACCAACTGTGTTATTATAATAATTCAATAGTCATGAAACGTAAATTGCATTTATATAAAGGTATATAATCAGAAGATGCGTCGATATTTCAACTTATATAAAGAAATGCAAAATCACATTGATGCAGAGTAACCATTTTCGACGCTGTATTATTACATAACACGCTTTTATATACTTTCCTTATATCCCGTAACCAATATGTTCAGGACATTTAATCCAGAGGCGGCAAATGTCGATTGGTTTTTAAATTATACGAACTAAAAGAAAAGCAATTTATAATTGTAATTGCAAATATAATGTACTACATTTCTACTGGAGTATAAACTAGAAAGGCAAGCTTGTATTCTAATATTTAACTTATTCATTATTATTATTATTACTCTTATTATTTTCATCATGATTATAATTATTATTATTATTATTAAAGTTATTGCTGCCTTTAAGTATTATTTTTATAATTTATGATAATTTTACTATCGATTAAACAATTATAGTCTATACAAAAAGAATGCAGACCAGTGAAAGGCTAATACAAAAGAAATTACTAAAATAAGAAATAGTTAAAAATGTTATAATCACTAAGAACAATTCAGCTCTACAATTTTTAATCGGTATAGTTTACATTAACGATACTTTAATCGTAATAAAAATTCAATCAATAAATTCGTTAAGCTAAGAAATATATTTAACATTTAAAAGATAAAAAAAACAATTAAGTTATTAAAATTTATTTAGTTACATTGGTATAATGTATTAATATCGTGCAGTCGATTTTATATCGTTCCTGTATATTATATTAATACAGTGTATTGGTTAAATTTTTTTTTCACGTTTCTTTCGATATTTTCTTCGTCAGTCTTCATTTTTTAACCATCTCTTTATCTTTTTCTTTGAAATATATATAACGCGGAGCGTATAAAAAGTAATTAAATACAAGCATTTAATTAATCGCGAGAACAAAATATTGCCAATAATGGAATTGTAACAAAGTTCGAACGAATCGTTTGAAATAAAGTCGTTGTAAATAATAAGTAATTCACGAAGTATAATTAAAATGTACTTTCGATGCGTCGGACATTACAAATTACGCTTTGAATTTTTTTTTTTTTTTTTTTTTTTTTTTTAAAAAAAAATTTTAAAAATTTTATTGTAAAAAAAAAAAAAATTTTTTTTAAGGGGTTGGGAATTTAAAAATTTCTTTTTAAATTTTTTTTTTTTTTACAATAAAATTTTTAAAATTTTTTTAAAGTTTAATTTTTAAATAAGATTTTTTTATTTAAAAAAAAAAAAAATTTTTTTTAAGGGGTTGGGAATTTAAAAATTTCTTTTTAAATTTTTTTTTTTTTTACAATAAAATTTTTAAAATTTTATCTAAGTTTATTTTTTAAATCAGAGTTTATTGATTACAAAAAAAAAATCATAAGATATGAAAATCAATATTTGTACAATCAACAGAGCGATGCTTTTGATTATTACGTAAAATTGAAATAAAAATATAGGAAGAAGTATAAAATACTCTAATAAAAATCTATACAAATAATTATTCTCATAAATGTAATCGCTAAACGAAATAACGAATTTATATTTATCCCATTTACATTTTCGTATCATTTACTAACGGCATTTGCTTCGAGAAACAATATTTGCCTCTTGGTGCTATACCTGCCTAAATGAACAATCAAGTTCCTCTTTCGAGTGTAATGGAATTTAGAAATAGAAATAAGGAGATGAAAGAAAAATTTGTATACTACTTATAGAATCCTGAACATGACTGGTAACTTCAAAATTATTAATATCCATTAGGTAAGAGAAAAGTGATAATTATTATAAAACACTTTTACAAATGAAATTTATAGCAAATACATATGTACAATCATGCATAGATGAAAATATTATAAGAAATATTTTACCGTTGTTTAATTAACGCCAATGTTGTTTTGTTAATAAAAATTTTCGAACCAGAAAACACAGTTGGAGTTAAAAAGAAAAAAAGAAAAAAAGAAGAAAAGAATGTACCACTCTTTGTAACAAAGGACTGATCGTGCAAAAAAGACTTACCTGTTTACATAAAATCTTTGCTACTATTAAATACTAATAATTCCTTAAATGATAAAAATACGAATAGTTATAAATACATTACTATGTACATGTATAAAGTATTTAATAACATTATTAGTTGATATTATTAATTATTATTATTGACTATTATTATTAATTATTATTATATTATTATTGCATTAAAATACTTATTAAATTGTAAATTACCCTGTAATTTTTTTTTTACAATTCTAAAGTATACCTGCACGAACAGATCCTAGCATTTTTATTTCAACTATCGATACATACATTTTCATACTTTTATAACAATAATCAATTGCAGTTGCTTAGATTCTGCGGAGATTATTATTTTTTTACTTTTTTTGTTATTACTAACAGCCCTAAACTCCCTTTGAATAGTTCAACGAATAGCGATTAACAATAAACGAAATACGAAATTGGCGGGTATATTTAAAACTCAATTTTACGACAGAGTTTTTATTTGCAATAATTCGATCCATTATTTATAATTCTGGAACAAGAAGGAATTTTTTAAATCGTGGACTCAAATTAAAGTTTAGAGTCATGGTTATCGCTCGAAATTACTTTAATTAAAATCGCTTCACTAGTTAAATAGTTCGTATTTTCCTAAACCTTTTTTTTTTTCAATATCTATGTACAACTATTGATTTTATTATTAGACCTTTAACTTTCTTAATCTGGGGTAAATTCAACAATTTATATATCATATTCTGTCAATGTTAAATAAACAGATTCAATACTTTTAAAACGTAGTTTCATTATTCTAACGCAACTCTCTTTTAAATTCATTCGATTAATTTTTGTGAAACGGTAGATAAAATAGAAATGTTTAGTTTATTATTGAATATATAAAGTACTTGGATAATAAAAAATTTTTGTTTCTCAAGATGCGCTTAAAATGTGCGTTATCGTGCAGAGTTACCAACACGAAGAGAAATTTTGTTGGAAGCTCGTGCATTCACCATTAGAATTTAACCTAAGAGATATGATGTTTATTACAATTTAGAAAGTTATTATAAAACGATATTATTATTTACAGGTTGAAATTTAATTTTTGATACAGGTTACAATGTCTCTTCTTCGCAGAGGACAGGTTTGCTTTTTTAAACAATTTTGTATCTCATGTATCTCTACTGTTTAACTATAAATTTTTTGATTACACTTTTTTGTTTATTTAATTCACATACATAAATCTTTTCATTGCGCAAAATGAATAATTTTGAGAGTATCGCTTTTATCTTTTTATATTTTTAAAGAAAGTTTCAATTCAATGGATTATAAAACTGTTAAAAATAGTTCTACCTTTTATTTATAATATTTATACATTTATTGTTACTGTCTGTTTATTTTATTTTCAGCATTGGGGTACCTTTGCATCTGTTTGGCATATTTTTGATGCAACTTGGCAAGATCCATATAAAAGTGCAGTTTTGATAAAAAACTATCTTATGGGATTATATAAACCTATATATTTTCCTACCAGTACGTGAATAAATACATGTATACATATATTAGTATAATCTATAATCTATACAACGAATAATATTTTTAAACAGAGTTTTATGCTTATATCTACGTGGTATATTCATGTAGATTTAACGTCGCATTGTGTCTTTCGTGTTAATATCTTTATCTTTAATTATCCGTACAGATCAATGCGGCGATCATGTAATAGTAATAAATAGCAAAGAAATTGCTTTGCGTGGCGATGAATGGCAAAAACGTGTATATTTTCATCATACTGGATACAGTGGTGGTGCTTCCTGGACTCTTGCGTGGGAATTACATAGTAAAAATCCGACTCTGGTAATTGTCAGATTTTTATGAAATATTAATGTACTTTATACGATATTGCCAAATAATATTTTATTTGTAATATATAGATCGTTAAGAAAGCAGTTTACGCCGCGATGGATGGAACTCTGCAAAGAAGATATACTATGCAAAGGCTACACATTTTTCCTGACGAGAATGTACCTAAGGATATGTTGGAAAACGTCAGTAATCAAATTAAACAACTGACGCCTGTCCCAGCTAGATTGTTCGAGATTCCACAGGAAGAAAAAGAAAATTTCCCACGACTTATGAAATATCCCGATGATTACCAGCTCAAATAAAGTTACATTTATAGATTTATAATAAATTATTGTTTTAAAACTGTTTTTTTTTTATCTCGATACACGGTTAAATAGAAGTAATATTAAAAAACAGAAAAACTACAATATATTTTTTCCTTACATTTATTTACAAATTACGAAACGTATTAACAAGTATTATTCACTAGTAATCAACTGTCGATTTTTAGGTTTCAATTTACTGTCCAAAATTTGCTTTCTGCGTTCTTCTGCTTCTTCCAATAACTTAGCATGCCGTTCAACCGCATAATCAACTTCTCCAGCTAATTTCACAATTCTCTTCTACAAATCAATGACTTCGTTAATACTACTATTAACGCTAAATTACTATTTTTCATTTAAATGGTATAAAAAATACAGTTTGAAAAAATACCACAAAATCTTGATGCTTTTTTATTCGTTCCAATTGTCTTATACCGTATGCAACAGGTCTGTTATCTTTGAAAGAGTAATCTGGTAAATTAATCAATGCGCCAGTTATATTTGGATTTTCTGATAAACCTTTCCTAAAATTGTTAAGTTATATGAGATTTTCTATTTCATTTATATCTATGCATGTTCGTTTTATAAAATTTCATCTTACGCCTTTCTCCATCTGTAATTTATATATATTGGAATAGATGTATGTAATTTGTTAACACGAACAGTCAAATCTATAAAGTACAAAAGTATAAGTGATACCGTACAAATTTTTTCCATTGTATAAAAAAGTAGTACAAGAATATTTTATTATTTTGTTCATATTCTTAATATCTGAATCAATTTTTCATCTGAAGCAGTCATATTATGAATTAACAATTTAAGTAATTCTTAGTTGAAATTAATTAGCATACTAACTTGTCGAATGAACGGAACGAAACATTGTCATTGTTACAAGTGATGACATTTTAATTCAATAAATTATTCAACAAACGTTAAGAATAAAGACAATGTTTACGGTACCACATGAAAACGATAAGTACGTAAACCATAGAATATACATTACCGAGAAAGACGAATACTTGATATGCAATATTTACACTTTCAGTAATAACAGAGATAAATAACACGACTTAATATCTCTTAAATAAAAATAGCTCTTTATTTTACTATTATTATATTTCTTTATATTTTATCGTACGTACTATGAAAAATCTATACATTTTTCCTAGATCAATTTTTAATACGTAAATATTTCTTTTATTACGCTCATATATGAGCTGCATGGACAACTTTCTTACGAGTAAAAAATATTTATACAATTAAAAATATAAAATAATACGTGTAAACTGTTAATCGTAGCGTTTACAAAATAGGGATTTATTTGTTCCCCTAAATCTGGTCAAAAGAATTATTCCACGATTCTTTAAAGCATTATATATCTTATATATTTTACAATACCAAGATTGCTCGCTTTTATTATGATTATTATTTTTTCGAATCATCAGTTCGTTACTATGATACATAAAATATAATCCTATATTTATTCGTAATAAATTTATCCTTAGATTCTTTTCAAACAGTAATATTCCTACTTAGTAATTATACTCTTACAATTTTTTATCAACGATTTAATATTGTAACAGACTTAAAAGGAAAAGAATTAAATCTTGTTCATTACTATAATCCATAAAATATAATCTTATATTTATTCCTAATAAATTTATCCTTAGATTCTTTTCAAACAGTAATATTCCTACTTAGTAATTATACTCTTACAATTTTTTATCAACGATTTAATATTGTAACAGACTTAAAAGGAAAAGAATTAAATCTTGTTCATTACTATAATCCATAAAATATAATCTTATATTTATTCCTAATAAATTTATCCTTAGATTCTTTTCAAACAGTAATATTCCTACTTAGTAATTATACTCTTACAATTTTTTATCAACGATTTAATATTGTAACAGACTTAAAAGGAAAAGAATTAAATCTTGTTCATTACTATAATCCATAAAATATAATCTTATATTTATTCCTAATAAATTTATCCTTAGATTCTTTTCAAACAGTAATATTCCTACTTAGTAATTATACTCTTACAATTTTTTATCAACGATTTAATTTTTTAACAGAATTAAATCTTGTTCATTACTATAATCCATAAAATATAATCTTATATTTATTCCTAATAAATTTATCCTTAGATTCTTTTCAAACAGTAATATTCCTACTTAGAAATTATACTCTTACAATTTTTTATCAACGATTTAAGTTTGTCACAGAATTAAAAGAAAAAAAAAAAACAAAAAGAGTTCGTAAAGTTGGCGATCAAGACTCGGTTCCATTCTCTGACAAACTTCAAAACTGTTACTATTTTCGTGCAGACAGTCGTGGTATGTATGTACGCAGTATAAGTTGAATATTAAAGGGAGAGAGCGCATCTTGTCTCTAAAACGTTGGTGAACGTTTAAATGCAAAAATGACATCCGTCGACTCGGGAATTGAAACGAGTAATAATTCCGATGACAGTTCGATCGCTCAGAACGAGGACGTGGAAACGGAAGAAATTAATAACGTCAGCTTGGCTCTTGCTACGATAACGAGTAATCAAAATGATATATGTGAAATTGAGTCAGAGACTCTTCGCTTCGAACCTGGATCAAATTGGTCTATCTGCTGGCCGTACGCAAGCTTGCCGATTTCGTCCATTTCATCCTTGAGTTTGATGAACAAAAATGATAGATATCCAGGTGATATTGAAAATTCTATACCGACAAGTAGTTCGGGACCTTCCAATGTGAGTATTCTTCTTTCTCATTTTTAATTATTCCAATATATTTCTACGAAAAGCAGATGTATCTAAGAACGTAACTTTTTTTTATTAGAAATTTTTGTTTCGTATTGCGTACCTTCAAATTGTTTGCGAGGAAATTTTTTTTTTGTTATTAATTCGAAGTAATTTAGTGTTTTTTTTCACTTTTAGCGTGAAATACGTTTTTCCTATTAGTAATATAATTATTGTTAATCGTTGAAGCAATCGACTTGCGTTAAGGTGTAATAATAAAGCTATTAATTATAAGGAGAAAATAAATCAATTATGATAATATATTTTTGATAACAACGATTGCTTTTTTATATTCAATTTCGTGAGATTTGTAGTACAGAGAGTTATCGAAATTGTACCGTAACGTTTGTATAAGAAAATATAACCGAATGTGATTTATCGCAGGTTTTGGGCACCTTGCTTTCCCACCTGTGCAGTTCCAATACGTTCCCAGCCAATGCGGTATTAACAAAAAGTAAGTTATATAATATTTGAAATTGTGTAACCTTGTATTCTACGATGTAATTAACTTTTCGTGTTTCTTTTTAGAATATGATTATCGTAGAAAAATGAAATCTATCGACACACCGCGTAGAGTTTTTTTCTTACAGAGGCTACACAGAAATGGTCCGTTTATTACTAGAACACGGTGCAAATCCTAATCTTCGCGATTGCGTAGGTAACACACCATTGCATTTAGCAACCGTGACAAGCAAAATATCAGTGGTAACGCTTCTTTTAAATGCGGAAACGGATCCCTTGTGTTTAGGTCAGGATGGTTACAATCCATTACAATTAGCACAGTCAAAATTAAGGTTGCTACAAAATTACAACGGAGAGGACATGGTAAAAATTGAAGAACTTCAGAACATAGTCAGTATGTTATTGGCTTATTTGCAAAAGCACAAAGATACTCAAAAAAAGATGGAAACCTTGAGTACTTTCTGTTCGCGTTTATCTTTATCGAGCACATCCGATCAAGTTCAGGATAATGTGAAAGATTTGCTGGCTAATTTAGATGCTCTGTCTATAACGCAGTAATTACTCGCATTAACAAACTTATTAATGCAGTCAATGGATCGAACATGATGCGGAATTGAAAGAGAAAACAACAGCATACGTTAAATTCACAGTTACGCCATAATACGTTCATTTTTGTTTTTTTCTTTCTTAATTGTCGTGTTAACGAGAAATCTTTCTTTCTTTTTATTTAACTTGTGTACGTACGTAATACGATGATAACGTTTTATAGTACAGCGTTAGAACCGTAACTTCGTAAATTGCACGAATATTAAATCGATACATTGAAGTATCGTGAATTATTACGTGTCGAGTGCCTATCTTTATTTGTACTAATGGCGCTTTCGATGTTTTTTTTACGCTTTATTGTTTCAATTTCGACTCGGATGACGGAGATATTTGTTTTCGCTTGGGGTCGAACTATGTTTCGTTCGCTTATCAGTATGGCTTGGCATTATGTGTTCAAGATGATTCGATAAGACACAAAGAATCATATCCCTGTGGGTTAAAACAGAAACAGCTCAATTCTAGGATAACAACAAGCCATAAATATTTCGTACAACGCATTTCAAAAAATTCCACTTTGGCCTCTAACTGATATTTTTTCGTATTTTCTTAACGAGTACTGTTTTGGATTGATTGTGTGTACAAGGGCTAATGCGGATTCTATTCGGTACAAAAATTAGATTACAGCATATCGTAGCATATGTTTATTTAGTATGAATCATAAAAAAGATTGATCGCTATAAATTTTAGTTAATTTTATTGTACGCTAACACGAAAGTTGGTCATTTTCATTTCTTTTTCATTCAGCTATTACAAATACATCGCTATGGGTTTGAATAATAAGTTTTAAGCAGCTGTAAAATATAATTTTAAAACAAGTATCAAAATTATGTTATAGTAAGAGAGAGAAAGAGAAAGAGTGAGAGAGAATGAAAGATACGTTTATTTTTAATTTTTATAGTACTATTTTTAACAAGCCAATTAAAAAATGATGATTTATATTATACTTATCAAAGTCACAAAGCTGCAAATAGAGTGTGAAAACGAAGGGTGTAATTTTATTATTTATAGATATTTACAGAATATGATTGCTGTAAGTTTATTTTTGTAGACTTTGAATGCTTTAAATGAAATAATTTTATTTTACACCATTTTTATTTTAATGATACATATTTATACATTATTTTAGCTTTTCAATCATTTATATTTTTTCTCTTTTTTATCTTTTGTATTTTCTATACACTTTTTCTGAGACTGTTACATGTTCCAGTGACATCCAACTTCTTTTTTTCTCAAGTTTTCGAAGAATGCAACGTAATAAAGATTTTAAAATAGGCTGCAAAATGTAACATGTACTTGGCACTTTCCGTCCCGAACTTAAGCTCTTTTATAAAATACATTTCTCAAATTTTATATGAATATTACCAACAGGCGAGAAAAACATGTTTTTTAACGCGTTTGTAAAACAAAAAAAAAAGAAAAGATATCATACCTTTGATTACTTTTATAAGAAAAATACCAAACAGAAAAAATTCTTAGAGCACCATCAGCTTTTAAATTTTATAATTCATGTATAAAATATTGTGCAATAAAAGTTCTAACAGTGGTGTTGCATCGTAAAACAATTCACAAAAGTTCCAACAGTCCATCAGTTTTGTTAGATCTTGTAATTATTAAATCAGTGTGTGTACTCCTTCGCTCTGTTTGCAGCCATGATTATAATTATGAGTATTAGATGTGTGAACCGATGAACAAATTGTTAAAATTCAAATTTTCAGCTTTTGCCTCGCGAGTATACTTTTTTCTTCTAAGCCTTATGCTATTTAAATATACTGATATTTCAACAAAAAAAATAAAAATAAATAAAAGGTAAAAAAAAAAAAAAAAAAAAA
>SMSQ01000201.1:23460-78591 GCA_019453375.1 Ctenoplectra terminalis
AAAAAAAAAAAGTGTTATGTGACTAGAAAGGATTGAATAGAATTCTTTACAATAAGCATAAACGTGTTTGTAATTATAAAGGACAATTTTCTACTACAATCGTGCCATTGAAGAAACATTCTCGTAGAATTAATTAATTCTAATCTCTTCTATTGTTTCAAATTAGAACGTACATCACATAAATTCATACGCAAATTCAATATATATATTTTATACACAATTCGGTTAATTAATGGTAAATTTGATTCCTCTTTACGTATATTAAAAAATTAATTGATTGTCAGAAGATAACAAATGGGACCATTTTAAATATTATTTCCTGCTATTTCCTTTCGACATTCTCGCAAATAAAATGATCGTGCTTCTCTGATTTTCAGTAACGATTTACAAAATCGGTTGTACTGTACAGCGTAACGATTAAAACAATAAATATACATAATCGGTTTCTCTTCTTTGTGAAAACATTAGTCCTTCGAAATATATACGAGTGTACACGACGATCCTTGGCATTTATAAAGCAGGTACGAACAGAGGATTTGGCACGAAACTAAAGATAGAATAATAAAATCTTAAAAGAGGAAAAAAAAGAAAAAAAAAACAAAAAGAAAGAAAAAAAGTCATCTCGGACATATTCTACTTATTTCTTAGTTAATCGTGTTTACGCTTTCCTTGGCACAGATTTATAACGCCATAATTATAAAACGGTACAATTTATATAAATTATAATCGTCGCTAGTACGCGTTAAGGGAATCCACAACCAAAAATAAAAAAGGAAAAAACAATTTTTAAATCATTCTTTCATCGTTGATTCTAAAAAATACAAATCCTGAATAATTTCTGAAGCGTTAATACTTCAATAACATAAATCGATTAATAAATGAATTACCACCTCTTTAAAATAAAATACAAAAAAAATTGCTCGCATGAAAAATCGTATGTTTAACTTTTGAACCCATTTTTTTATGATTTAAAAAAAAAGCATATTCAATCAAATTTATTATAGTAATTTCTAACAAGTTGTTGAACATATTAAACGAACGAATTTAACCCTCTGTGGCCCGAATTTTGTCCGCTTATCGGAGAAAAAAAATTTAGAGAATAAAGATTGATTACAGTTTTTCACTTTGACTTGAAAATTTCTAAACTAACAATTGCTACAGGTGGACCGTGGCGTCGGTGCGGTAATGCAGTAATCAAATTTAATGGTACAGCGATAACTAAATAAAATAAATTTTTCTTTTTTATTTTAGACGCGTCTACATTAGCTCGTAACTTTTAAGTCACGCCACAGAGGTTTAAGTTCTTTTTTTTTCAAGGTTTATAAAAGAAACCGCGTACTCGATTCATTCAACGCTTTTAGTAGAGCACTCGGTCAAAATTTGATTTGAATTGCTCGAGCGGTTCAGAAGGAAACGGGTCATGAAGTTTCTTACAGGGATATAACTCGGTTGTGGGTTCCCTCAAACGTTCCGTATCGATTCTTTTCGCGTCTTTACAAACTACAAGAACGCCGACGAATTGGTTTACGATGACTGAAAGCTCCTCGTTTCGATATCAAAGCGCAGCTATAACAATATGCAACATACTTTTGCGATCTTACTCTAATATCGTTTCCAAGTATCGTTTCTAATATGCGATATCAAACGTTCCTCTGGCGTTTAATATCGTTCCATCTATACTTAAAAATTTCATTGCTCGATAATCGTGTATGTCATCCTCAACGTTTCACATGTTACTTGTTGATTAACTTGATATGTTCTTACGTCGGATTCCGCGCAGCACAGAGATGTCTTATGGGCGTCTTAACACCGGAATTACCGATAGTTAACGCTAGAACCACCGAATCGACTTTCAAGTACCTGTTTTAATTTGTTTGGTAGAAATAAGTCTACTTTGATCGCTGGTAGTTACATTCTTAAAGTATGCTTGTTTGTATTAGATTGTCCCAAAAGTTTCTTTCGTTTTATTAACCCTTTGCCTTATAATTACGAGTCACACTCGTGGCNAATTTTGTCCGCTTATCGGAGAAAAAAAATTTAGAGAATAAAGATTGATTACAGTTTTTCACTTTGACTTGAAAATTTCTAAACTAACAATTGCTACAGGTGGACCGTGGCGTCGGTGCGGTAATGCAGTAATCAAATTTAATGGTACAGCGATAACTAAATAAAATAAATTTTTCTTTTTTATTTTAGACGCGTCTACATTAGCTCGTAACTTTTAAGTCACGCCACAGAGGTTTAAGTTCTTTTTTTTTTCAAGGTTTATAAAAGAAACCGCGTACTCGATTCATTCAACGCTTTTAGTAGAGCACTCGGTCAAAATTTGATTTGAATTGCTCGAGCGGTTCAGAAGGAAACGGGTCATGAAGTTTCTTACAGGGATATAACTCGGTTGTGGGTTCCCTCAAACGTTCCGTATCGATTCTTTTCGCGTCTTTACAAACTACAAGAACGCCGACGAATTGGTTTACGATGACTGAAAGCTCCTCGTTTCGATATCAAAGCGCAGCTATAACAATATGCAACATACTTTTGCGATCTTACTCTAATATCGTTTCCAAGTATCGTTTCTAATATGCGATATCAAACGTTCCTCTGGCGTTTAATATCGTTCCATCTATACTTAAAAATTTCATTGCTCGATAATCGTGTATGTCATCCTCAACGTTTCACATGTTACTTGTTGATTAACTTGATATGTTCTTACGTCGGATTCCGCGCAGCACAGAGATGTCTTATGGGCGTCTTAACACCGGAATTACCGATAGTTAACGCTAGAACCACCGAATCGATCAAAATGACCGGTTCGTAATATCTTACAGAAATTTTATCAATTTACAATGATGTATTTTATTGCAATTTTCCATGATTTTTTTATAAAATATCTTTCAAGTACCTGTTTTAATTTGTTTGGTAGAAATAAGTCTACTTTGATCGCTGGTAGTTATATTCTTAAAGTATGCTTGTTTGTATTAGATTGTCCCAAAAGTTTCTTTCGTTTTATTAACCCTTTGCCTTATAATTACGAGTCACACTCGTGGCCCCGATTCTGGTTAAAATACGATAAAAAGACACAATATTTATGATAATGAATTTTAACTTTAACTGTAATTTAAATTTACGAGACTGAAAATTAGCAAATACAAAATACGTGTAATATTTGAATACTCTGCGTTTGACCGAGTGTCAAAGACTTGAATAACTATTGCTAATATGCATGAAGATTGAAGAAATAGCCAATTTTTCCCTCCGTCTCTCGTTTAACAAATAAGGCTGAATGTTTATTTAAACATTGATAGACGAAAGCATCGAAGATAACGGAACGAACTTTCGGAACGACCTAATATTAAAGAATTGAAAATGAAATATTAGGTTGTCCCGAAAGTTTCTTCCGTTATCTTCGCGAGGAAGATTTAGTTTACCAGTGTTTGTACAAACATGCAGCCTTAATCATCAACACTAGAACTACCGACGATTAAAATAGACTTATTCGTACCAAAGAAATCAAAATGAAAGGTATTTAGAAAAATACCTATAATAAGGGTAACAATTCTTTATGAATATCTTTTGCAAAAAATTGCGGAAAATCCTCAAAAATTCATTATTGTAAATTCCTAAAATTTCTATAAGAAATTATGAACAAGTTATATTGACTTGTTCGGTAGTTCTAGTGTTAAACAAGCGATGGAGGAAGATGATAGAGCAAAATGAATCCTATATAAATTAATAATATATTGTAAAATACAAAATATTATGCATCCATTACTTATTGATAAAACGAAAGAAACTTTCGGGACAACCTAATATATATGAAAAAAATGAATGATGCAAAGGAGACAAATATTTATGAATATTTTTGATAGAAAATCAAGAAAATTCCTGAAAAATGTAGCACAGTAAATTTATCAAATTTGTAGGAGGAATTACGGATTGGTCGTTTCGATCGTTTCTGTAGCTTTAGCGTTAAAGACGTCGTGTGCTGTTTGGAGTAAATAGTAACTAACAATGTTACGAAAAAAATACCTCGAGCATGAGCGTAAAAGGAAAAGATGGTAACTCTACGTTGCATCGGATGATCGACACTTTTTGTTTCGATCTTAAATGCGTCTAAATGTACAAGATTTGAGCACTATCGCGATTAAATCAATACTGTATCGCCGACATTTAGACCAGGCAACAATAACAGCCTGGACGATAAAATGCATACAAGGTAAAAAAATCAGGATCTTTATACAAAACCGATCATATCGATCGTATTTAATTCTTCTGTGCTGATGATGGATACCAGAACATATTAATGCTATACAATCGTTTAAAAAATACAGTATGTATATAATTGAGAAAATAGAAAAAAAGAAGAAGAATCGAACGGAAGAGTGATCGTTAATCCTTGATAAATTTTAATTATAGTTTTTTGTAAACGACGGGTTGAAAAATACACCTAATCCTCGAGTTACTCAACGATACTTAAATAGTGCAATTTTTGTGGTACCGAGGTTATTGAAAAAAAACGAGAAAGTCTCGTTTACTTTGAGAGGATTTGATAAAGAGGAATTTAAGTGAAAAAAAAAATAAAAAGGAATTTAAGTGAAAAAAAAAATAATAAAAAGGAATTTAAGCGGAAAAAAAAATAATAAAAAGGAATTTAAGTGAAAAAAAATAATAAAAGAAATCATTAACGTTATCAGCAAATGCATATCAAAACCTTGCAAACTAAAAAGTTCACCTGCGCAAAAGAAAACTTTTTATCAATAAAGGAAACAGATGTAAAATAAAATTTTGCTTATATAAATTTTATATTACAGTAGAATTTTTTATTACCTCAACTTTGATTATATGAACGCATCGGTATTCAAGCATCTCTTTATATAAATACACACTTTTATCCGTTTTAAATTTTATCATTAATGGAACATAATAATAAAGCATAAATACTAGTATGCACACAAAATATTTTCTCCTTGTTGATTTCGAAACTGTAAAAGATAATTGATCGAAGTTAACATTCAACAAACGAATCACCTATTAATTCGGACAATAGAGGTTCCATTGCGCGATGCTTACAAGTTAACAAAATTTAAAAAAGATCACCTTATGTACAGTAACGATACACAATAAATATAGAAGCGAATTATTTATTTTACACCGAATAATGAGAAATTAAATCTTGAAGGTTGTCCTTGTATTTCTCGTGTAAATGTTGGTCTCAATTTACATAGAACTTCCATCATCGATCTTCTGTATAAGTCGAGGATTAAATGTATACGATTTGATCAGTACGATATCAAGCTCAACAATAGTACTTGCTAACTAGCAGAAAGCCGATGGAATACTTTAAAGTTACACTATTGTGCGTCATATAGGAAACAGTCCAAAAAGGTTCGACTTAAGCTAGCGAATCAAGTTAAAAATCACTAGTTAACCAGCACTATCGAAAGGTATTACACAGGTTCAATAATTACGTTCGAAAATTTTCAGACGAGTCGTACGGTTTAAAGTTAAAATTAAAGAAAAAGATAAAGACAAAACAAATCTGTAAGAAATAAGTTACACAGTTTTTGTTAAATAAGTAAAGAATCCTAAATTTTTAATTAACTCGAAAAAAATTTAAGACACTTTTTTCTTTTTTCTTTTTTAAATTAACCAGCTGTATATTTCTCTAGATTTTCATTCTCGTTAAATTCAAATCCAAGCAATTTTCATGCATGAGATGCAATTAGGAATACGATCAATAATGGATCGAGAATATTTTTGAATTTTTATTATAGTCAAGAAGGTGACATAACAGTGTGACATTGCCAATATAAGTTACTTTAAATACTTGCTTCGATGTAACAAAATAAAATATCTCAAAAGCAAGATTTTCAGACGTTAAATAAATAAAAATCACATTTCTGAATCCACGTTTGTTACAATTCATTTACCAATCTATTAACAATTATAATCCGTAAAACACGCCTGAAAATTTCGAACAGTAGAATCACCTCGTACGAATGATAAATATCTATGAAAAAAAAAAGAAAAAAACAAGTTGAGCATATACGAACTATGTCTGCGTTGATCTCGTTAAATTATACATACTCGTATACATCTGATGGAATGATTTAACTTGACAGTCTAGAATGTACACCTATCGCGATCCTCTGAGCTAAATCGTACTTACCTATCGCGAATGCGAATATATTAATACAGTATTGTCGCCAGGACCATGCTACCGTACCATTGAACTTAAGGTTCTAGGATTGTACCATTTGATTTCCATTGCTAACTCCGTACGAAGTGTAACGTTGATTTGTATCAAGGAGACATTACCGACGCCAAAGACGGAAATATCTCAGCTTGTAAGGGTCCATAGTCTACTTTTTCTCCATCCACGGTAATGTAACCGTGTGTTCCTTCCTCTGGTTCTATTCGAAACGCCTTTACCGGTATCATGTCGATGCCAGAACGTGTTAGGTGGGTACCATTGCTTAAACCCAACAGGAACTACCAAGCACAGTAAATAATTTTTTAAATATTGTTGTCACAATTTCCTTAAACCTGCTTTCCTTCTAATTTCATTCTCATTTCATTTTACTCGATTGGATCATGATACTTTATTATCAAATTTTACTTGTCTCTCTTACACGAGATTAATTTTTATTTTATTTCATGCTAACATTAGATCAACTAGATTAATTTTAATTACATGCTATGTTATATTTCTCACAGCGGATGAACGATTTAACCATTTGCGATTAACACGTTGACTGCCACGCGCGTTTACGGTAAAATCTCTTTCAGGCCACGCGTACCGCTGTACGACGCGTATTCTTCGTTATATTAATTAATTTAGTTTACTTATTATATAATTAACTTAGTTTATATTAATTAATATTCAATAGTTTTGTTACTTCCTCAGCGAAATATCTTTTTAAACACATACGAATATCCTTCGCAAGTAATCAGATAAGCGTCATCCGTATTGGGGTCGATCAGAAACTTTACTGTCACCCGAATATGGGTAACGTGACAGTCAACGTGTTAAAGGTTTACAAGAATCAATTTGCTCGACAATGAATTAGAATGACGGAAATATTATTTCTAATTGGACTATTTACCTGGAGTAAATTGGCTCGAGTAATTCCGGCTTTCACTATCACGAGCCAAATAATGCTGTCCGCCAATTTGGCACGTGGTGCAAAGAAATAATCCTGGCCCAAATGAGACTGATACGCCGCGTGGACCATAACAAACTCGCCTGAAATTCAAAGTACATAAAGATCAATCCATCAACGAGATAATAAAAATTCAATATCATATCATTCGTGTCGTTCGATTAGAAATCTTACGTTTCGATTAATTTTTCAACGTAAAAATAGGGAACGCGAAGCACCATTGCTTCCGTACATTGTACAATAATACTGTTGCATTTGTTTGCATATTCTGTTAGTGTTTCACCCGAGTTCCGTTTACACTGATACACGTTTTCATGGCCTTACTCTCGAATAGGCTGCGTATCGTGCACAAATACGGGTCACGGTGAGTAAAACTGTTCGCAGCAATGTTTGTCCTTGCTGTTTGTTCGTTTTTCAACAGGAAGCGAGCGAAGCACCGCTACCAAGTTTAGTATTGCGACGGATAAAGCATCCAATTAATATGTAACAAAGCGTAAGATGCATGCGAATCGTTAAAAGGTGAACTGGATTACATCTGACTCGTTTAAATATGGTAACTTATAATCTGGTTTCATATTCATTGGATGTTAAATTTTAATTGTTACAGATGGGAAACAAATTATGCTTCATCCTTTATTCTAATATTTTTTCTCGCAATATTATAAACTTATTAAAAGTTAAAATTATCAGAGGACATGTACCAAATTAAAATAAATTTCTTAACAACCAAAAATTAATTTTAGCTTAAATATTAAGAAAGTTATACGAGAAAACCGAATTGGAAGTCAAACTTTGGTGCACTTTCTCTATTAGGAGTATTTTTTAATAAATTATTAAATAGTCCAAGACTTTTAAATTATTGGATGTTTTATCGAGCGTTAAAATTACTTGAGAAATTTTCTATCTGTTTGGTTTTAACACTATCGTCCTTCTTACCCCGAATTTGCGTCCAGGAACTAGACACTTCTGAAGTCAGAGCAGGCAGCCTCGACGATGGACCGTACATGACCTGATTACTGTTGTTTTCTGCGTCTTAATTACACACATATTATTAGATTAAGAAAAAAAATGAAAATGATTCTAAATTAATTTAATTACTACATTTAATTTTTAATAGTTCATCTAACAATTAAAAACTATTCAAATTATCTTCCATTAAATCACTCTTATAGCAAAGAATATTTATATACGATTGTACGATTATTTAATATTTAGAAACAAGATCGATTTGTTCGACTATTCCTATTTTATCATCTACAAGTAGAACGCTCACGAAAAAAAAGCTTATCGTACTCAGATAAATTAAACGCACAATAATAAGAACGTTTCGTCGAGATATCGAAAATTATTGATGAGTAAATTAAAAGCTTACCAACTTCTCCATTGTCGGGCTCCTCGATGCTATGATAACTAGAAATTGAACCCGTACTAAAGTAAGTCGATCTCGCGGAATTCGCTGAATAGAAGCTATCTAGCCTTTGCCTTTTCTCAGCTTCCGTTTCTAGAGTGAGACTTTCGCTTATTATTTCGTTATCGTCGTAACCATCGAATGATCCGTCCAAAATTGTCGGATTTCCATCGAGCGCGTCGTGGAAACTCTTCGATTCGCTAACTTTGCTGTACCTAAGCATATAACAGTTTCAATTGTATTTCTCGTAGATCAACGCATAGAAAGTTATAATATTTCAAAAATGTGTCTGCTATAATTTAAAAGATGCGGAGGATGCAAAGGACTTGTTTGCCGGCGAGCGCTGAATAAAAATTCAATTTTCATAATTACATCTCGTTTGGAATAATTAATACATATGTTTCTTTGGGTATTATTCATCACAATGCTGTTGGTGTATCAAACGAATCGCATTCTTTGTTATTTTTAATCCTTCTGTAATCTCTGTAAAATTTCAGACACCAACAAAAATATCTTCGGCTGACCTTGTTTATAAAATTTTACGACCACTTGTAGCAGTTATTTTTTTTTTCGACACGATAAGATTTATTTTACATTCAACAAGGAATCGACGGACCGAATTTCACGCGACAGTTTAATGCATCGGGTGTTACGTGAAATTGGGACATACACGAACAAAGTGGTAAATTATCTTTGATGTTTCGCTTGTCTATAAAAAGGTAATTGTGAAAACTGGGCCAGGCTATAGTTTTATTCCAAGCGAAGTAGGAAAACGAGTCGAGAAAAATTTTTCATCGTTCAACAAGCTCTATGATCCAACTATATGATTTTATCGCAACGCGTTGGTTCGCTCGCAAAATTCAATCGCATTCTTTTTGTTTTTAAATAGAACACTAAAATTTTTTGCATAAATTCTTCGTATCGCTCTGCGCGTAAAAGGCATAAAGGTAGGATCGGTGAAAAATAATAATAAAAAATAATAAGATATTTCATTTTTAAAATTTTCAATTCAATTCAATTTAAGAATTTCATTTCATTTTTAAAATTTTCAATTCAATTCAATTTAAGAATTTCATTTCATTTTTAAAATTTTCAATTCAATTCAATTTAAGAATTTTATTTCATTCTTAAAATTTCCAATTCAATTCAATTTAAGAATTTCATTCCATTTTTTTGGCCCGATTCGCAACAAACAAGCCATCCGCTTTCATTCTAAATAATTCTACGATTTTCAAAATATTCATTTTCTCAGAACTCTTTCCCTCCGTTTGGCGAATATTACCAATCCTTTTATTTCACCACTCTATGTATAATTATATAAAGAACAATAAAAGCGGTTCAACCGAAGCCATTAACTTTTTCCACGGGATATATAACACTGCGTTAATTAGCATATAAAGCATACATCGCGATAACGTAAGGATAACAAAAAGTTGGATGAAAAAAAAAAGCAAAAGAAAAAAGGAAGAAGAAAGAAAAATTCTTTCACCGCATTATTCTACATTCCTAATCATTACGATCGTACAATGTGTTTCATTTCCGCAAGACAGCTTGTATTATGCAAATGACTGAGATAACACGAGATAAGGCGATAACGTACCGATCTAAATCGTCGCCACAGCTTCTCGAGTGCGATATCTGTGATTCCTTCGTGTACTCGTTATAAGCCTTGCCGTTACCTAAACTCTCTACGGACGGTACTTTATCGCAGGGCAAATAAGACACCTTGCCCTTGTATGTTCTCAAACCTATCAGCCGGGCGATAGTCCATACGGTGAATCTTTGACCGCCTATCGCACGAAGACGTTCGCTTTCAATGTCAATGTCGGCGAGCAAACCCCAGCCGACCGATAAAAATGAAAATAGAATTTGATTCCTGGTCTCGACGCGCACCAAGTCCATCTGTACTTTCTTGAACTTCACCACGGACAGTGCGCTGACCAGAAGCGGATTGTAGTCGTACGGCTCCCTGAAACAGATTTTGTTGCGATCGTTATTTCATGATCGTGAGTGGACGTGAAAAAGGTGATTGGAAAAAGGATTAATCATTTGTGGAATTTACGTGTAAGTTTTTGTGATACGTATGAAATATAAAATTGTTACCACAAGTTTGATCCTGTTATCCTTCTCAGTTGCATTACACGTTTGTATTCCTTTGAAAAATGGTTTTTTTTTTTTTTTTAATATTTTAAACTTACGAAATATATAATATATAGTATTAATACTAGATTTGTGGAACCCGTGGATTTGACGCGTTTCAGATTTCGTGGTTAAGTTTAACAAGTGCGCGTGTAGAAAATGTAAACTCAAAATGAATATTTGTGTAGGGAAAATGTGGTAAATAAATGTATCGATTTAAAATACAGTGGGCTAATAATGTGACAAAAAATTTGTGTTTTAATACACCGAATTGTAATGTAAAGGAATGTTTAAAAATATAGCAGGGTTAACAAGGGAAATTTTTATGTTAAATATCAGTCACGATTCGGTGGACGTAGAAAATTTCAGACTTAGCTGCAAGTATCGATGGATAGCTAATAATAGCAATAGAGAATNTTTTTTTTTTTTTTTTTAATATTTTAAACTTACGAAATATATAATATATAGTATTAATACTAGATTTGTGGAACCCGTGGATTTGACGCGTTTCAGATTTCGTGGTTAAGTTTAACAAGTGCGCGTGTAGAAAATGTAAACTCAAAATGAATATTTGTGTACGGAAAATGTGGTAAATAAATGTATCGATTTAAAATACAGTGGGCTAATAATGTGACAAAAAATTTGTGTTTTAATACACCGAATTGTAATGTAAAGGAATGTTTAAAAATATAGCAGGGTTAACAAGGGAAATTTTTATGTTAAATATCAGTCACGATTCGGTGGACGTAGAAAATTTCAGACTTAGCTGCAAGTATCGATGGATAGCTAATAATAGCAATAGAGAATATTTTAATTAAAAAAAAAAAAAAATAATAATAGATAAAGGCTATGTTACCGCGAAAAGCACAGAATTATTTCTTAGATTTAATATTATTCTGCTGAGTAGAATAATTATTAAAACACGAAATCTACGATATTTTCAGACGATTCGTGCGAGATTAATAAAAATAAAAAATCTGCGGTATTATTAAACGTTCTAGAAAAAATTAAAAACACGAAACTAGTGATATTTTTAAACGACCGACAGAACATGGTATGCTCGTTAAATGAATCAGCATTAAAAGTTAAAACGTGTTCATGAACGTCGATATCGAATCAAATCAAGCAAGGCTATTTTCAACGCATTATCTCTCGTTACGGCTAAAGAATAAAGTTTGCTCAAAAAATTGAGGACACGTGTACCTCGTATAATGATCGACTTGTTGTGCTCGACCTCGCCAACGAGCTTGTTTGAAACGATAAATACGCTTGCACCGAGATATTCAATAGTAAAAATCTTTTTAATCCTGCGTATTTCATGCATTATCTGAATAGAATATATTTTTTCCTTCGTTGTTAATTTATCGTTTTACATGTTACTCGATACGATTATAAGGGGAACCACGACCTTGCTTTGTTATTATGCGAAAGCTCCGAACTTTGTGACCCGTTTAAAAATATTAAGCAAACTTTAGCTAAGCACTCTACTAATAACTATAAATAAATTTAATACACTGTTTTTCTAATAATCTTTCAGGAAAACAATAACACGATGGGTAAATGTTGCATAAAACTGATCGATAATTTTTTTTTTTTTTTTTTTTTCCAATGTAGTCATTGTTTTTCAAATTTTTATATCCATGTTCAATAATTTCTTAGAAATCATTATAAAAAGTTTCATCGAATTTCCTTTCTTAAATCCTCAGAAATTGGGTCGAGATGGATAAAGAAGATTTTACAGAACAGCCATTTTTCAGGAAATGGCGATAGTTAATCGATTTGTTTGATTAAAATTTCGAATCAAATAGTGCTGAGAATTACCAGCAAAACTACACCAAATTATTTGGAAAGGTTCATACTTTCAGAATTGATAATAAAAGGAATAAAATTGATCGTGTTGAATTTTTCTCGGTTGTAAGTTTCTTTAAATACAAAATGGCGGCACCGACAAGAGGTGTTTAAACACATTAGCATTAACATGTTTGATTAAGGAGTCTTTTTATTGTACACCGGTATCCCAGTGTTTTCTTGGATTACGTAACACTCGTAATGCTATCCGATACTAACTAGTCACCAAACAGCATGCTTTTTTATCGCAGAGATATAATGACGAGCGAAAGCAAATAATCGCTATCTTTAACGCGTAATCTGTTATTCTACTCTAAAATATCGTGTTTTTCTCTAATACCGAAAATATTACAAGTAACAAATTACGTTTGATATTATTTATATTTTCTCAAATTTATATTTGCGACGAATGGAAATTCAATGTGACGAATGATGAAATATTTGTGTTTTAACATTCCATGAAAGTAAATTTTGCAAACGAATTTTTTGTTGTAACCAGAAAAGAACTCATAATTAAAGTAATAAATTAAAAATGAGGAGATCATAAATCATGTGGTACTTTTTTTTTCTATTTTACATTTTACGGAAATAAATTTGACAAATGATATTCATACACTTTTTATAACTTTACAAGCGCTAATGACAAACGCTGCAAAAGTATTCCTCTTTAAGAGCTCATAAGTATGTATCGCCTATTTTTGAAGTGGAACATTTTGTTGGGACTCCACAGGTTAACTGGTAAGCAGTCAACAAGCGGAAAAAGCCGCACGGTTCTTTAAATAAATATAAAACTCATGAATGTTAAATTTTCTGCCACCTCGATGTTGACTAATCTAAAATATTACTTCGGGTATTCCACGAAGAATAATAACACTGTTCTAACATATTCCAACGAACACTGCTTCCAAGAACAAACATGTCAATACGAACGTTGCGCTAAAATATTATTACGTTACATCTTTGTTTAAAAAAGAATGCAGGAATTTAAAATTGTGGCGTTAAAAATGTTTCATGCATTCTGGAAAAAATATTAATTTTATATACCGTAATAGTTTTTTAATTATTTACACCACCGATCAATAGTTTTTCTTTTTTCTTTTTGTAATTGAAAAAAATTTAATTCGAAAACTTTTCAGTGAAGAATCTATCAAAATTCTCATTGATACCCACGATATTAATTTATAATATTTAGAATTTATAAGAAATTATAAGAAAATCAGAGGAGTATTTGATATAAATACATACCGAATGTTTTTTACCAATCGTGTGGACGATTTAGTATTTGTAAAAAAAATTGAAATATCTCGAACGAATTGTTAATACCGATAACCTCGTAATTATGTTGCAATTATGTTTCTTATTTTTAAAATACAATGCAGAGTGCCAGAAGCTTTTTATAACGATGGAAGATGAAGCGATAGGAAAAGCTAAATCGATGATAATGAGAGCAAATTAAATTTAACGAAAAAAATGCAGGGGCACGTGCAGTCCCCGGTGCTTTAATGGCAGGATTAAAATTAGGTCGATTTATCGTTAATTTACGATTCTTCATCGAGTTATCGTTCGCTGGTTAAAAGTATGAAATTTTGTCGCGTGAAACAACTATGATCGTTAGCAATTTACAAGCTTGTTTACATGTTTACAATCGACGCGTCGTAAATCTAAGCCACTGGACCTTGAACGATGCGATAAAATTTGCATAAATTTTTATTTTTCAATACCTTTATGCGCCTTAGAAAAATTATTGAAATATTTTTAACAGCCGAATAGAATCGATACGAACGACGCGAACTATATAACACGTGATAAAACCACGTTCGAAGATCGTGACTTGCCTGTCACGAAATACATACCAATTTACAGGATCAAATTGGCAAAAGTGATGACTATTAATCGATGTTATGTCGCGCATATTTGAACAATTAACCCTTTGCACTACAGCAACATTTAATACAACGAACCAATATGGTGGGAATCGATCAACTGGCTTGTACTTTCTTTGAAACGAACTGTTATTTCTTTTCTACACGAGAATCAATATTTTATAATATTAATTATATTTATATAATTATTTATATAATATTAATATATATATATAATATATATTTACGAAATCATTCAACTTCTACATTAATACATTTTGCACCAATTATACGAGACCTTAAATTATTTTACAAGCGCAAGCTGTTTGTGAAGCAAAGGATGAAAAACGTTTGCAAAAATGTTATAATTGTATGAAAAAAAAAGTTTACTCAAAAGAGACGCGACAAGAGATTCAATACTTTTCAATAATTCCAAATCTTGTGATACACAAAGAACTATAATTTTAAACGTCTAATCATAAATATTTAAGACATCCAATTTCAGAACTCAAAACCCTTAGAACTGCAACGACTTAAAAGTTACAAACTGATGTATCTATATTTGAAAAAATTAATTTTCTTTAGAAATCACTGCACTATTAAATTTCATTACTGTATTACTGTAGCGACACCACGATCCATCTACGGGGGACACATATATTCGGATAAAGAAAAAAATAAAGAAAAAAAAAAAAGAAAAAAGAAATCTCAACGTGAATTCAGCTAAAGAAACAATTAACAGAAAAAAAAAAAGAAAAAAGAAATCTCAACGTGAATTCAGCTAAAGAAACAATTAACAGAAAAAAAAAAAGAAAAAAGAAATCTCAACGTGAATTCAGCTAAAGAAACAATTAACAGAAAAAAAAAAAGAAAAAAGAAATCTCAACGTGAATTCAGCTAAAGAAACAATTAACAGAAAAAAAAAAAGAAAAAAGAAATCTCAACGTGAATTCAGCTAAAGAAACAATTAACAGAAAAAAAAAAAGAAAAAAGAAATCTCAACGTGAATTCAGCTAAAGAAACAATTAACAGAAAAAAAAAAAGAAAAAAGAAATCTCAACGTGAATTCAGCTAAAGAAACAATTAACAGAAAAAAAAAAAGAAAAAAGAAATCTCAACGTGAATTCAGCTAAAGAAACAATTAACAGAAAAAAAAAAAGAAAAAAGAAATCTCAACGTGAATTCAGCTAAAGAAACAATTAACAGAAAAAAAAAAAGAAAAAAGAAATCTCAACGTGAATTCAGCTAAAGAAACAATTAACAGAAAAAAAAAAAGAAAAAAGAAATCTCAACGTGAATTCAGCTAAAGAAACAATTAACAGAAAAAAAAAAAGAAAAAAGAAATCTCAACGTGAATTCAGCTAAAGAAACAATTAACAGAAAAAAAAAAAGAAAAAAGAAATCTCAACGTGAATTCAGCTAAAGAAACAATTAACAGAAAAAAAAAAAGAAAAAAGAAATCTCAACGTGAATTCAGCTAAAGAAACAATTAACAGAAAAAAAAAAAGAAAAAAGAAATCTCAACGTGAATTCAGCTAAAGAAACAATTAACAGAAAAAAAAAAAGAAAAAAGAAATCTCAACGTGAATTCAGCTAAAGAAACAATTAACAGAAAAAAAAAAAGAAAAAAGAAATCTCAACGTGAATTCAGCTAAAGAAACAATTAACAGAAAAAAAAAAAGAAAAAAGAAATCTCAACAGAAGTACCATTAATACCACAAATCCTTCGTCTTTTAAAACTGCAGAAACACCTATTTGCATGCATGCAAATAAATCGAACGAGCCAGTCACAGGCAAAAGTAACGACTTCCTCGGTACGACCAGGCCAGACACATAAAATAAATCACAGACTTGGATGATCCTAAAAGGGACTTACTGTTTAGCGTACGCGATGGATTTTGCCAGGCCATTGCCGGAACCGCAGGGTATCACGCCAAGGGGCAATTCCCTCAGAGCTTTCTCCCAATCGGGCCTCTGAAAAAGCCCATTCACTACCTCGAACACGATACCGTCGCCCCCGACCATCAGCAGACCGCTCCATTGATAGATGTCCCTCGTACGCACGAACTCGCGCGCGTAATTGGGACACTTGGTGATGTGAATCTCGTAAGGCCTCTCCGCTTCCGACAGAATCGGATGGATCCTCTTCTGGAACGTTTCTCGGCCCCTTCCAGGGCCCGACTTCGGATTCAGCAACACCAGAATCTTTCGTTGCTCCCCTGGACACGCTGCAACACGTTTCAAAACGTGTTTTGTTTTTTTTATTAAATTTGTATTTCGGTACGGTGAAGAGGAGGAGGATGATTCTGTATCAGAGGTTCGCAACTTGTGTTCCGAGTTTTGACAAGGAATGCTACGGAGACGACGCAACGCCGATTTTTATGAAATTTTACACTTAACAAATTTAGAATAGAGTAAAGATCTGTGTTATAGTTACAAAATGACCCAATCGCTCATTAATTTTTCACGTTACACAGAATCTTAAATTAAACTACCTTCTTAAGATCTCACCGAACGTTTAATTCAATAAACTTTTTATTCAAAACCTAGTAACCCTTTGACTACGGCAGACTTTGGCACGCACTGGCCGTACGGTACGGTACGAATTCACTCGCGACGTCCACTGGGTACGGCGAAATTTTTCGTTAGACATGCATTTCTGAGCAAGTGTATTAAAACATTCAAAATACCGAAAAATTTTTAAACGGGCGAAACAAGCGAAATTTGATTTGGACGCCAATTGACGCCTACGGTACCGGGAAGCCAATATGTTTCGGACGCCAATTCACGCCTACAGTACCGGGAAGCCACGTGTTTCGGACGCCAATAGGCGTCAACAATAATCAAAGGGTTAAAAACCTAGTGTCCGGTGACTTATGGACGGGAGCGTAGATCGCGAAAAAATATTAGACACGTATTTCTTTCTTATATCGGCCAGCTTTTATTTTTAAGGGATGATCGGGGATAATCAGCCATCAAAGTAGGGTGTAAAAGTTTTTAAACGGATTAATTCTTTTTTAAATCTTTTACACGGCTGGATTCGGTATTAAAAAATAGACTGTGCGTTTAAACTTTCTTTCTATCTCGAATGGTTTTTGAAATATAATATCAAAAGGTTTTTCATCCCTTACTTTAAGGACTGATATCACTTCTTCGAAGTGAACGATGTTCATATATGTTCGTATATAAAAATACGTGTTTAATATTTTTTTGGAGATCTGTATCTTATCAAAGTTTCATCAAAATCGACGCGTGTTAATTCTGTAACATTCCTTGCGAGCAGTTTCTGAGTTCGAGTAATTGAAAATTGAAAATTGAAGATTAAAATGGTTAAAAATTTGTATGAAAAATTGATTTAAGCTTCAGAAATGATTATTTCATAGGTGAATGAGGTTCGCGATGAATGTGTTCGCAAGGGGTGTGTTATTTCAACGGGTGCTTGCAACGTTGTAACGTTCTTATCTTAGTTTCTGAAAATTTGGCATTCACAACGTTGCGTTATATAGAATTGTTCTATCGCGAGTGGAGAAAATTTCTATGGAGCAAGAAACCTNTACGGTACGGTACGAATTCACTCGCGACGTCCACTGGGTACGGCGAAATTTTTCGTTAGACATGCATTTCTGAGCAAGTGTATTAAAACATTCAAAATACCGAAAAATTTTTAAACGGGCGAAACAAGCGAAATTTGATTTGGACGCCAATTGACGCCTACGGTACCGGGAAGCCAATATGTTTCGGACGCCAATTCACGCCTACAGTACCGGGAAGCCACGTGTTTCGGACGCCAATAGGCGTCAACAATAATCAAAGGGTTAAAAACCTAGTGTCCGGTGACTTATGGACGGGAGCGTAGATCGCGAAAAAATATTAGACACGTATTTCTTTCTTATATCGGCCAGCTTTTATTTTTAAGGGATGATCGGGGATAATCAGCCTTTTACACGGCTGGATTCGGTATTAAAAAATAGACTGTGCGTTTAAACTTTCTTTCTATCTCGAATGGTTTTTGAAATATAATATCAAAAGGTTTTTCACCCCTTACTTTAAGGACTGATATCACTTCTTCGAAGTGAACGATGTTCATATATGTTCGTATATAAAAATACGTGTTTAATATTTTTTTGGAGATCTGTATCTTATCAAAGTTTCATCAAAATCGACGCGTGTTAATTCTGTAACATTCCTTGCGAGCAGTTTCTGAGTTCGAGTAATTGAAAATTGAAAATTGAAGATTAAAATGGTTAAAAATTTGTATGAAAAATTGATTTAAGCTTCAGAAATGATTATTTCATAGGTGAATGAGGTTCGCGATGAATGTGTTCGCAAGGGGTGTGTTATTTCAACGGGTGCTTGCAACGTTGTAACGTTCTTATCTTAGTTTCTGAAAATTTGGCATTCACAACGTTGCGTTATATAGAATTGTTCTATCGCGAGTGGAGAAAATTTCTATGGAGCAAGAAACCTCTGGACGATTACGTGACGTGTAACGCAACGAGCGTATTTAATCTTTCGAAGACGCCGTTGCAGTCTCCGCATCAACCCCCATTGCGGAAATTTCTCTGCAGTTCCGTCGCATTCGATTATCTTGAATAATTCGTTGTACACGTGTTTTAACGCAGATCTGATTTTTTTCTTTTTTTTAAATTTAAATTTAATACGTATTTTTATAAATTATTACCGCGTCACGTTATCATTATCGTGACCAATCGTGACGAAAATTTGCTTCCGTCTAAATTTGTGGAGTCAGAAAGTTGATTTAAAAAAAAAAAAAGTGTTATTCAAATCTGTCGGAGAAAATTAGAAAAAATAGGTTACTGAAATGCAACGAGGAAAAGGCGTATGACTTTTGAAGTCAGCTATTTTCAGGTGAACAATTTAAACAGGCTGTGCTCGTATTTACATAAACCCAGTAGTTATGCATCGTTAAACACAACTAGTGAAAGTACATGTAAAATAGCACTTGCGATAAAGTCTGGAAATTAAGAGAAATCTCTCGAAACCGGTCGAACATCGTTTATTTTCCACGTACCATTAATCATTGGATAATTTTATTTACATAATTCGATAAAAACTGTGTCTAATATACCGGATAAAAAAGAAAAGAAAAAAAATAATGAATTAATCATCGAAGCGAACTTCTTATTCAATCTTCTTACCATTTTTCTTTGCAAGATTTTTTATATACTATTTTTTGTTAAAACTATAATAAATGATTCTCATCAGATCCCCGTCATAAACAAGGGAAATTCTACGTTATCTATAATTGATCGTTTTATACACATCAATCTGTTAAAAAAGAAATACTTCGAGGACCAAATTTTAGCAACAATATCTTCCTATCGCTTGGAATAAAGCAACAAAATAATACCATTTTAATAAATTAAAAATTACCTAAAAACGTGACTTTACTCACGAAATGTTCTAATAACCCAAATTTTAGTAACAATATCTTCGTATCGCTTGGAATAAAGCAACAAAATAATACCATTTTAATAAATTAAAAATTACCTAAAAACGTGACTTTACTCACGAAATGTTCTAATAACCCAAATTTTAGTAACAATATCTTCGTATCGCTTGGAATAAAGCAACAAAATAATACCTTTTTAATAAATTAAAAATTACCTAAAAACGTGACTTTACTCACGGAATGACCTAATAATTCCAAATTAATTAAAGGAAGGCACCCATGTTTTACATGTGTCTGCATAAACTCCACATTCCTAAAAGAAAAACTAAAATAACGAACTTTTTCTTAGTGGCCTTCACTTTAGGATATGATCATCAATTAGGGTTTGGGGATGCCTGCGAACACCCCAGGTGCGAATGTACGCGCTGTTACTTTTCTTTTTCTTAGTTCTAACCGTGCGCCCGTCCTGTACACATCATACTAAGACTATCTAAACATATATTTTTCTTCCACCGTGCCTCGAACATAATTATTTAAACACTCCTCCGCGTAACCTCCTCAAAATTAACAATCTACGTTAAACGTTTTTTATTTCCCAATTTCCTTTTTGCACCAGAGTTTCATCGAAAACAATGATCGTCCCAATAGTTTCGAGCGGGGATGTAAATAAATTGCAATTCCTCCCAACTCCATCCCCAAATTACCAGCAACCGATCGAAGAACAACAAACCGAAAAGCTCTCGTTCGACCGGGTGAACAAACACTCGATAACCGCGAACAATGATTAAGTCCTGTGTCGATACGTAATCAGCAATTTTATGTAGGTCATTCCGGATTAATTTGGCCAACTGCCACGCGGTCGGTTGCTTGAGAAAAATGTCGAAACACTTTTGGCGACGCGAAGACGCGACACACGCGACCCAATTGTTCTTCCGTCTCGCGTCTTATGTACACGCGCGGTTTGGCACATTCGATTCGCGTCGATATCGTTAATAAGGTCGTAAATCAAACTTTTATCCATCTGGACGATGGCAAGGGTGGCCCACGCGAATAATACGCGGCCATTGAAAACGTTCGGCTATAAACGCACGTTACAGGGACGATTTGAGAACCGGATCGACCGTTTCTTATTAAACTTTCAACGTTTTCCTATTTCGAGCCATTGAGATCGGCGGTCAAGTTTAAGTTACGACTGGTCGGATGTATTTATTACCGGTTCCCAGAGTTATTCGCTTTCTCGCGTCATAAATGGAAGAGAAAAGATTGTGCTTGTTCACTGTTGTTACGGTTGTCTGGAGATGCCTCGAGTTTTCGCGAACTTAAGGGTGGATTGAAAGGGGATGTAGATATTTTTTGGAACAGATCATTACAATTTGATCGAATAATTTGAAAATTTTGTAATGGATACGTTGCTAGGCAAAGTGTATTTTTCGGAGTTAATTTAAATAAATGTTAAATATAAAATATGATACAAAATATTGCAAGTAAAATAAAAATAAATCGTGTTGAGGAAAGGAAGTTAATGTTGAAATAAATTTCAACGCCGTTATGCATTCTTTTCACGATTTATGAATATTACTAATTTTACGTTATCGTATAAATCTCTGATGTCCGAGGAAAAAGCGGACAATTCAAAATTATAAATTTTTTCATATAAGAAAATGGAATTTTTATTTCTAAACAAGAATATTAATCACGGTGCTGAAATATTTACGATTTTTATTTATTTTAAAACAAAAAGATGCGAATCCATGAAAATATGAAACTTAACTTAAAACTTAACTCCCGAAGAAAATTACGCGTGTCGCCATAGCGACGCCAATGGAGTGCAAAGGATTAACTATTATAAAATATAAACTATTTTTCTTTCTACAAAATAAAACAGCAAAATTTTAATAATCCACATAACTGAGATTTCAAGAAAAAAAAAAAGAAAAAAAGAAAATTAAATCTAGAAGCTGTTGCAATATTTTATTTTCAATAAAACATTGACTTGTCTTCTTCCACCCAGCCACCAGCGATTTTATCTCCGAATAAAAGTGCATAAAAATTTCTACCGACTCCGCTGCTAAAATACAACCCTCTAAGTCCTGACGTTTCCGTCGAATCAATAGGCTTCCTGATCCTTTTAAAGCCTTTTAAAATGTTCAAGATCACTCGCGAGTAAATATTCAAGCTCCACTCTCGCAATCACCGTATGATCGTGCTGCAACGTTGCAACGAGTGGATATTCCAAAAGCAAAGCGTGTCTGTTACGTTTAGAAATTAGGATTCTGCGAGTGCACGTCCGCGTCAGAATGCTTGAGTAGCATATGCGAGCTTTTGCAAGTTTGTACGTTTGCGGGGGTGAGTACGCTTGTGGGTGAACGATGCATGAGTGAAAGTTTAGAGAGAGAGAGAGATTTTAGCGAGCATATCAAGCGAAGCGTGCGTCTAACGAGTTTAGGAAACAGGTTTCAGCGGATGCAAAAACTTGTGTTTATTCTGCTATCGGTGATAACATGTTAGATATGTTAAAACGCTGCATACTGTTCAGAAAAATTAAAAAAAAACAAATAATTCCTCGCTTTTCTATTTCATTATATGGAATTTTATTTTGTTACATTTTTCAAACCATTTTATGTGTTACACCTTATTAGATATATTAAAACACTGCATACTGTTCAAAAAAATTTTGCAAACAAATAATTCCTCACTTTTGCATTTTATTGTATTACACTTTTCAAACCTTTTTATGTGTTATACCTTATTAGATATATTAAAACGCTGCATACTGTTCAGAAAAATTTTGCAAACAAATAATTGCTCACTTTTCTATTTCATTATATGGAATTTTATTTTGTTACACTTTTCAAACCTTTTTATGTGTTATACCTTATTAGATATATTAAAACACTGCATACTGTTCAGAAAAATTTTGCAAACAAATAATTCCTCACTTTTGCATTTTATTGTATTACACTTTTCAAACCTTTTTATGTGTTATACCTTATTAGACATATTAAAACGCTGCATACTGTTCAGAAAAATTTTGCAAACAAATAATTCCTCGCTTTTCTATTTCATTATATGGAATTTTATTTTGTTATACTTTTCAAACCTTTTTATGTGTTATACCTTATTAGATATATTAAAACACTGCATATTGTTCAGAAAAATTTTGCAAACAAATAATTCCTCACTTTTGTATTTTATTATATGGAATTTCATTTTGTCACACTTTTCAAACCTTTTTATGCACGCTCGTGATCATTTCCAAAAACTAATGTGAATTATTGAACTGCATCGATTTCAAAGAACTTTGTCACAATAGGAACAGAGTAGGTGGGCGAGCTATTTTCGTCAATGCACGATAAATCAGAGAGTGACGTAAACGAAATACACTGCTATAGTACAATGTATTTATTACTAAGCCTCGCCGTTTCAGCGAACAGCTTAAACGGGTAATAAAGAAATTAAAAAAAATGGTTACGCGTGCTTAAAAATCAACAGCTTCTGCACTGGTACCCTCTTGAAGAAGAGAGAGAAAAAGCAAAAAAAAAGAGAAGAAAAAGAAATCAACACCTGACGCAAAAACGTACGTGTACGTGTATTTTCAAATGTATGCCATTTCCTTTAATTTCTTTTTTTTTTTTACCATTCTCAGAGTCCCATTAAAATCACCCCTTTCCGAGAGTTTCAAGCACGCTTCGACGCTAAATATCATTCCGCTGGAAACGCACCTTGAAACTAATGATCGAGCATTGTCATGTAGGATAAATCTCTTCCTTTTCAGCCGATATCGATTGCTTTCTGCGTCAACAAAGAGATGCAAGTTGACTCACTGTTTGAGGTAAAGCGAAGCCCTTGTGGATGAAAACAGGATGTTCCGATAAACCTGACGGTTGAAATATTGCCTGAATTGTCGATTATAAAGCGGAGATGAAAGGAAATTAAAAGATCATTGTTTCTTTACTGTTGACTCTACATTAATAGACTATTATGCGAGTTAAGAAAAGAGTAATAATACGGTGAGCGGATAGATGGAAGTATTATACAGGATGTCGCAGACACTGCGAAGGAACCTAGGAACCGGAAATTGGAGGTTCTCGAAGTGACTTCAAGCAACTTTTTCCTTTGCGAAAATGTCAATCTTGGTTTTCTCAACGAGTTAATAACGAAAAATACCGAGCAATCACAGAGCGAGGAAGAACATTGTTGTGTACAATAATAATACTAAGCATGTGTATTTTACATAATAAATAATAAAGTGTCCATACTGATAATATGAAACCTTCACGAAAGATTATCTAAAGATTAACGCGTCGTACGCGGACGAATTAATTTCTTTTATCAGGTGCACTGTTACAGTAATAAAAATATATTTGATTCAACACTAGAATTATCAACGATTGAAGTACACTTATTTGTACCGAAAAAATCAAAATGAAAGGCGTGTGAAGAATCAAAATGAAGAAATATGTAACGCAAGGAAGACAAATCTTCATCTATTTTTTTAACTGATAATCACGGAAAATTTTACGAGAAAATTTTACAAAATGCGGTATAGCAAATTTATAAAATTTCTATTAATAATAGTTCCATAATTTTTCATAATTTTAGTGTTAAAAAAAAAATTGGATCATTTTCTGATCTCAAAAAATATAATCTCCGGAAGAACAATTTTACCTTTTACAATATCTGTTCCTTTGAAACGAATTTTTTTATTTTCACGTTTTCATATATTATGTTGCCGACATATTTTCGAGTTTTGTCTCAGGTGACTCACCCTGTATACATAGAATTGATAGTAGTGCACTATCGACCACCAGACAAATCAAGTGTTACAACCTGATACTTTACAACACGCAACATCGAATGATGTATATTCTACTATGCAACTTTTTGTTTGTAAATTACCCACCAAAAGAATATTCAATATATCATCAAGGCGAAAAAGTCACGCTAGATATTGCATCGGATAAACGCTTGGAAATTATTAAAGAGAGAAAAAAAAAAGAAGTTAAATGATCGCGCTGCTACGCTGTTTAACCTTTTTCATTCATTCGGTCAGAGTCTACGTGTCGATGAATTGTTTCATTGGTGTGCGTCATGCAAGTATTCTGATTCAACCGTGAATAGATATGCTTATTTTTCATTTTGTTTCGTGAAACATTAGAACAGCGCTGACACTTCGATTAAATGACTTTTTTTTTTTCTTCTGACTCTAAAATTGTGTTTCAATAATTTATATATTTAATTATTTTCTTTCTTTTTTTTTAACCTTCTATAGCTTGGTTTTGGTATAATAAAAACTAAGTATCATTCATGATTATTCGAACGACAGATATTTTGTGTTTTACTTGAATTTTATTACAAAAGGTGAGTAACCATACTTTTGTTAGTATAAATCACTTTTGATCTTATTTTAACCCTCTATAGACCGAATTTTGTCTGCTTATCGGAGAAAAAATTACGATTGTAAAATTACGAATACAGTTTTTCACTTTGATTCGAAAATGTTTTAATAATTACCGTAGATGGATCGTGGTGTCTCTACAGTAATACAGTAATCAAATTTAATAGTGCAGTGATAGCTAAACAAAATTAATTTTTTCAAATATAGATACAGTTTGTAACTTTTAAGTCACACGGTCCCATAGAGGGTTAATAATATCAAATGAAAAATTACTCCACTTTTTGGATACCAAAACAACAATCTTTCATATCATTCTATATTTTTTTATTTTTTTATTTTTTAATATCACAGAAAAGTTTCAAAGTACCAAATTATAGTTAACTTCATATACCGCTCGAAGTTATGAATTTAGATTATAAATATTTTGAATTTACGAATTTAGATTATAAATATTTAGAATTTACGAATTTAGATTATAAATATTTAGAATTTACGAATTTAGATTATAAATATTTAGAATTTACGAATTTAGATTATAAATATTATAATCTAAACTACGATGTAATTTGAAATTCGGATAAAGAATTTATTCCTGTACGATATCGCAAGAAGCATTGATACGCTCCGACAAATATTTCAAATCTTTATATCTCACAGCTAAAAAAGAAGGAAAAATAAAAAAGAAACAAAAAGATTTATTTTTTATGCATACCAAGTGCGTTACAGACCGAAATATCGATAAATGTATAAACGTGTGAGTAGATTTTCAAGTACGATCTAACATTAAAGCATTTGCTGCGAAAAGATAATTTATTATCAGTGGACGCAGATTATTGCAAAATCCGAACCTCGTTTCATTTCGATTCGCAGTTGATTCTTCACCATGGAGATAAGTGCACTAAAATTTTTATAACCTTCAAACTACGTCACTGATACCGAGCATTTTAATCATCTCGATGAGCAACAGAACCAAACTAAATACTATTTTCTGTACCATCCAATCCATCTCCCTCTGTTTTTAGGACACTAATTCGCGATCTCTGATACATAATACAATCTTAATACTCAGTTATAATAAATTGATCTACAATTGTTCTTTCGAACAATTAATTTCGAAATAAATTCAAAAAGTTAAGTCGAAAAAGTAATTTGGAATATTAAACAGTTATTCAATCTAGAATTACCAAAGAGGTAAAAATAACCAATTTTTAATTAGCCACAGAAATTTTATAAAATTACTATGATGCTTTTCGTGGGATTTTCCGTGATTTTCTGTTAACACGTAAACGCCGCTCGATTTTGGTCGTGTGATTATTGTCAATATTAGTTAACTACCGAAATGTTAAAATGACTTGTTCATAATTTCTTACAGAAATTTTAGAAATTTACAATAATGAATTTTTGAGGATTTTCAGCAATGTTTTGTAAAAAAACATGCATAAAGAATTGTTACCCTTGTTATAGATATTTTTCGAAATATCTATCATTTTGATTCCTTTGGTACAAATAACTCTACTTTGATCGTTGATAGCTCTAGCGTTAAAAGCTACTCCAAAAGTTATGTTTTCTAGTTACTTTAGATTGCTTTTTTTAGTTAACACAAATGCGCGAATGAATTTCCATAGTTTAAAGAGTTCACCTTTTTCTATTCAAAATACATCGGCATTGACGTCAAACTGGTTAATCTTAAGCACACCGAGGTTCAATTCCGCGCAAGAGGACGGAGACAAACATCTATTCGTACAAATTAAACAATACTAATTTTATCGGTTGCGAGGCAAAAGGTGAGACCTCGAAACTTTTTGCTATTCCAAGTGAAAAGGAAACAACAACTTTTTTGCAGCAATTTTTTCTTGTTATCAACATCACTGGCACGCGTATAATATTTTCACGATCAACGTTTATGCCAACCTGTTTTTCTCAACGTATATTTAAAAAAAAAAGAAAAAAAAGTTGCATTTATTAGTGTTCTGCAATATAACGCTGTATTACGATAAATTTTCCGTTAAAGAAATACATAAATATTTATTTCGAAGTGCATATTTAATATTAATAGTATATTTAACATAGAATAGTATAATATAGAATAACATAATATAGAATAATATATTTAATATAGAATAGTATAATATAGAATAATATAATATAGAATAATATATTTAATATAGAATAGTATATTTAATATTTTATGTAATATTTAACTGTTGTTATGTATTTTATTCTATTTGACGTTGTTAATAATATATGCATGTTTGAAATGAATGATTGTTAATAATAATAGCATGGTTAGGAATGAAAATGTTTGTTTATTATATCTACTACATACAAGTGTATGTAGATTATAAATAGTACTGATAAAATTCGTAGCAGCGCTTATGGAATGTTAAAAGCATTGCAATTGATATTACGTACGATATTATTTTTGTACCGTGATATTAAGAACAATTTTTGTTGCACGATTAAAGATTAAATTGTACATATTTAAAATACTAAACATACTATTATTATATGCTGATTACTGAATTACATCAATTAATTAAAAAAAATAAATAAATAAATAAAACGAGTGTATAGAAAACTATTACTTTGAAACGTCGTCGACAATAAAAGAATCAATTTATTAGTCACATAATTCTCACTATTCCACAGGTTGCCGGTGTTATTAAAGAGACAAAGATTTGGCACTGATGCAACGAAATCTTGGAATCGGTTACCTTCGAAAGTCTGAATGGTAATGATCTCATACGAAGTTAATAAATTACTGTTTCGTATCTCAACTCTTTAAACAACTAATTTTATACTATATTATGTACACGGTAGCTTGATACTGGTTCAAAATAATTTAGGACTCGATAGAAGAAAAATTGTATCTATCAGAAATAAAAATTTTCAGAACACAATATTATAGTTACCAAATAACTTGAAAATCTTACTTATTAAGAAAGTATATCAAAACTTATTTTTTATAGGTACCATACTACCTTGTATAAACCAAATATACTTTTATTTTCATATCTTGAAACCTTCTTAAGTAACAAAACAAAAAAAAAATAAACGAAAGGATGAAGTTGTAGAAGGTCGGAGGTTTCGTCACACGTTCCCTATTTGGAAAATTAACCATCGACACGAATTTCACACCGATTGCCCTGAATTTTAACAAACACATATCTAGAAACTAGTTTCGCTTCAGTTTTGACGCTATTTTGCAACTCGTGCAACCCAATTTGAAATATTCAACGCTTGATGGAGTACCTTAAAATGAACATATCCTGTTTTTGATTAATTTTGTTTCCAATCTCTATAGAAACGAAAATGTATTATTTACATCGCATCGTCTATAATATCCAACATTTTATTTCATAATTTTACAAGTAATATTTACGATTAAAAAAAAAAATTCAATATCCCTAAAACTGAGTTTATTAATATTAATGAAAATTTTTTATTTGTTTCCAACGCGTTGTATCAGCTCTAAAAATCCGTACCTACCATTTATTTGTGGTCCACGAATAATTATATGAAAAATATCTGTCGAAAATTCTAATTAGCTGAAGTTAACCGAAAACAGAAAATTAAATAGAGATTGATGGAACAACGAGGAGTGGGAATCTGAATGAAGTTGTAACCAGAGTAGTGTATCTTCATGAAAGTCATAATGGTCTTATTTAGTATTAACTCGTTTAAAGCTCCGTTTTGCAAGATCATAATTCACGCACGACACTTATCGTTACCAAGCTGTTACGTTGTGTCTTACTTACAAATGACCGGAACGATTATATTATTGCATGAAAAGTGTACGTATCAAAAGAGTAACGACAATTATATCACACGAATATCAACGATGTTTAGCTCTCACCATGATTCCATTATCGCTGTTATGCACAGGCATAACGCATGCAAAAATAACTTTCATTTTTAAAATTCAATGTGCTAATTCCTTCACCATGTTCTTACGTTACGTTCTTCAAGACTTCTCTGTAACCGGAATCTTATTTACTTATGACCGAACAAATTATAATTGATTATAATTTATTTTACATTAATCTCAAATCAAGGAACTTATGAATATTAACACTGGAACTACCAAAGTGGTCAAAATGACCCATTCGTAATTTTTTACAGAACCTTTATAAATTAACTACGGTGTCTTTGGGCAGATTTTCTGCGATTTTCTATTAAAAATATGAATAAACTTTTGTCCGAATTGTATTACATATTGTTTTATATGCTTTCCACTTTGATTTCTTCGATAGAAACAAGTATACTTCAATCGTGGGTCGTTCTAGTGTTAAAAATGGTAGTGATAAATATTTCTGGTTCGCGACAAGAATTAATTTGATTAAAATTTAATTTTTTTTAACACGTTAAACGCCACGCTGATTTTTGTCAACTTTCCGTCAGGCTGTGCGCTGTGATATTAATTCGAAAACATTTGATCGAAAAATAGTTAACGATTTAAGAAGAGGACTGTAAAAGTTTGCAAAGGAAAGACGTATTATGCGTTTAATGCGATTTAACAGAATCCATTAATGAATTACAAGGTATTATTTTTTGAAATTGATTCTGCCAGTCTTTGGAAACCAGCGAAGCCTAAACGAAAATTTCAGCGTCGGTCCACAGGGATCGGCGTGGCGCTTAACGTGTTGAGTTCCAGATTTGAACAAGATGTTCCTAATGAATGCACGGCTGATAAATATTTCCGGCTCGCGGCAAGAATTCATTTAATTAATATTTAATTTTTTCCAAGTTCCAGATTCGAACAAGAAGTTCCTAATGAATGCACGGTTCGCAACCTTTAATCGATGAATGCTCGTAACCAGCTTGAACAAGTTGCACAATCCTAATTTCCATATCTGAGCGTAAAAAAAAATTTGTAACGTGACTAATCCTTTGGATTTTCTGTATTTAGCATAATTGTCGTCGTGAATTAACAAGAGTTATAAGCGTTAACGAATGTAATTTAACACTAGAACTACCGACATTATTAATGAANCTACCAAAAAAGGAATGTGTTAACTTTAAAGAAGCCACGAATACCTCTCGCTTAAGCGTGAGTTTTAAATATGTTCNGGTGTTAAAAATGTATGGTGGAATTGTTGTAAAGCGGAATTATTGATCTATCAATTTATTAATAATGTGCTTTTAATCATTTCCTAATATTCACGTATGAAAGGAACAGCTAGTTTGAACGACGTATAACAGAGATTGAGAAAGTTTTATTAGGAAACGCGTTGCCCGATATTTCGAGAATGGAGAAGAGAAACAGTGTCCGAAAAGTTTGAATCGGGATGCGAAGAAGCATAAATTCTGCAAGAATTGTGCTACCAGAGAATAATGATTTTTCTGCTCTACTCAAGTGCAGAACGTTCTGCTGCGGAAAACGGGTTAATGAGAAAAAATCGAACGACTGCGTATATCTACTTTGTTCTACTACATAAAGTTTCAGTTCTCAAATATATTGCTCGGAATAAGTAGAGCGTTTCGTCTCTACAAAATAAATCAAACGAAGAAAATTCTTGGCGTTATAGAATTCTTCTTCGGTATACCTTTATTCTATTAACCGAATATATATTTTTTTCTTATTCGAAATGGTAATTGATACCGTCAGATATCGAATATTTCGATACTGTTTTGAATCGATTCACAGCAACGAGTTTTAAAATTTGTTTTTTCAATTTTCTTCCGCGGAAACACTATTTTAAGGCACGTACAGGAATACGTCAATGTACTAATGCATTTTTCATGTTTCTAGATAAAAATGCAAATCTTAAAATGCATATACGGAAACGTACATAGATACGAACATTTAATTCGTGTTTCAGTGTAACATTAATAATGGTTGTAAGTAAGAGAGCAATTAAACAGAATTACTCGTACAAAATATTACTCGTTTAAAAATGTAACGAATTAAAATTTTTCTAAGTAACAGTTACCTCTAATTTAAGCCCAAACTTTTAATAATAAATTTTGATTTAAAACTTGAGAAAAACTATTTTAAAAATAAAAAATTTCCGCGACTCAATACCCGACAATAATTTTATTTATCGAGTACGGAGATCTTAATTGTACATTTGTATCGATAAAAATTATTACGAATAACGAAAAGAAAAATGTAGAATTTTTATTTTTGAATCGAATATCAGTAAAAAAGATCGTTTCGCGTTATATCAAAAAATGATTGATAGTACGAACGTACAAATTTTTTTAAAAACAAATACCAAGGGATATAACGTTTGTGTTAACGAAATAACAAAAAAAAAAAACTCGCAAACCTTACTTGCACTTTAATATTTTTTTACGAATAATTACGTAGATTGCACGCGTACGTAATAGTCTACTCGGTAGCTAGAATTTTTTACTCCTGCATTATGCAATCGTTGCAGCTAAATTGGATACATGAATCGTTGTAAAAATATAAAATTCCACGGCAATTTACCATGTGGCGATACATTTTTTTTCCCCTGACTTTTCATATTTCATTTGTGGAGAATAAAAAAATTACACGCAATTTAGTTCAAAACAATTTAAGTGTCATCGTTAAAAATAATTTATTTCAAGATACAAAGCATACTCTGTTAACGCAGGAATAAAAAATTAAACGTGGAAATGATACATTTCACTTTTCAACCGGTTCGATAATGCATCGTGTTTNTTGCGTTAACGAAATAACGAAAAAAAAAAAACTCGCAAACCTTACTTGCACTTTAATATTTTTTTACGAATAATTACGTAGATTGCACGCGTACGTAATAGTCTACTCGGTAGCTAGAATTTTTTACTCCTGCATTATGCAATCGTTGCAGCTAAATTGGATACATGAATCGTTGTAAAAATATAAAATTCCACGGCAATTTACCATGTGGCGATACATTTTTTTTTCCCCCGACTTTAATATTTCATTTGTGGAGAATAAAAAAATTACACGCAATTTAGTTCAAANCGAATAATTACGTAGATTGCACGCGTACGTAATAGTCTACTCGGTAGCTAGAATTTTTTACTCCTGCATTATGCAATCGTTGCAGCTAAATTGGATACATGAATCGTTGTAAAAATATAAAATTCCACGGCAATTTACCATGTGGCGATACATTTTTTTTTCCCCCGACTTTAATATTTCATTTGTGGAGAATAAAAAAATTACACGCAATTTAGTTCAAAACAATTTAAGTGTCATCGTTAAAAATAATTTATTTCAAGATACAAAGCATACTCTGTTAACGCAGGAATAAAAAATTAAACGTGGAAATGATACATTTCACTTTTCAACCGGTTCGATAATGCATCGTGTTTATTTTCTATGAAAAGTGATGTGCAAAAGGAACAGCACCTGGTCTCACAAATATAAACACACTATCTAGGCCTACTCGAGTAAAAAAACATTGGCACCTGGCCTGCATATGCTAGGTGGGTATGTAATAGAAAGTATCTCATATTCTGACATAGATATACTTTGCTTCGTTCGCAGTGTACCGAAATTTAAATTAATTTAAATATCTCCTAAATAAATACAAATTAAAGAAATGAAAGTTATCTAACAGAAACAAAAATGTATACATCGGTAGAATAAACCAATGGAAAAAAAAAAAATTTAACACCTAACTTCCCTTCGTATTACAATGATATGTGATCATATTAAATTGTACAATATTATACAAATATTTAATAAATATGTAAATTAAAAATGTACCGACTGTACTTACATAAATAATACTATGTTAATAAAATAAGAATTATATCGATATTGTCCTTCGTATTCCCTTTTCCAACAGATTAATTATTTTTATCTCAACAAGGAACGACCGCGTCGTCAAGATTACTATTTAACCTTTAATACCTCTCTAATATGGTCATCCAGGCTCTAATAGCGCAAGAAGAAAGAATTTTAACACTAGAACTACCGAACAAGTCGAAATGACTTGTTCATAATTTCTTATAGAAATTTTAGAAATTTACAATAATGAATTTTTGAGGACTTCCCGCAATTTTTTGTAAAAAATATGCGTAAAGAATTGTCACCCTTATTACAGATACTTTTTCAAGTACCTATCATTTATATTTCTTCGATACAAATAACTCTACTTTAATCGCCGGTAGTTCTAGTGTTAATCAACCTCTTTCACGTGTTATTATTCCGCAACGTCTGGCCATCGATTACCTAACATCATCGTACGTTAGACGTGTCGTTCGTTTCATTACAAAAGAAACAACAAGTAAAAAAAAAGAAAAAAAAAGAAAAAAAAAGAATGCAGTTCGTGCAATTTATCAAACTGCTACGTGACCCTCCCGCGAGTAAAAATGATGATGATAAAAAAAAAAAAAAGAAAGAAAAGAACCGGACCCTTATACACATCTATTACTGGTTTCCGATAATTAATAAAAAAAAAAAGAAAAAAAAAGAATGCAGTTCGTGCAATTTATCAAACTGCTACGTGACCCTCCCGCGAGTAAAAATGATGATGATAAAAAAAAAAAAAAGAAAGAAAAGAACCGGACCCTTATACACATCTATTACTGGTTTCCGATAATTAATAAAAAAAAAAAGAAAAAAAAAGAAAAAAAAAGAAAAAAAAAGAATGCAGTTCACGTTCGTGTAATTTATCAAACTGCTGCGTGACCCTCCCGCGAGTAATAATGATGATGATAAAAAAGAAAAAAAGAAAGAAAAGGACTCACCACTGATCAACGACTCAAGGTTCTCGTGACTCGGGCTCATAAAACTTTTAGGCACGGGCACGCCAACAATGAGACATTTGATAGCTAATCGCCACCTGCTGGCCTCCCGTAGATTATCCTCGTACTTGTCAAAGCTCCGGAACCGTAGCGTGATCGTTGTCCTTTCCCGTCTCTTAATGCCCTTCATCCGCGCCTTCTTCAGCGTGTAAGCGTAAATGTACAGATAGGCAGAAGTGTCGAACTCGTCGTAGCATTGAAACCCTTCCATAGACTCGACCAGCTTGAATTGTGACTTGGAGGTACCTGGGCCACAAACACAGCTTCCCGCGCTTTTACGTTTCGAACGCATACATCTGCACCCTATTATGTCGTTTAGAACGATCGTTTCAACCTTCGTCGCACCATTATTGTCCTTCTCCAAGCTGAGACCCTTCTCTGTTAGTCTCACCTTGTAATATGTGTTTTTCTTCGACGTAACGTAAAAGGTTTCCTCGAGAAGAGTACTAGAATGCACTTGACCACCGTCCTCCATGACACGCTGATGACTGTATTTCATTCGTTAAGAAATATGAATCACATCGATAATCGTACCATACGCGGATCATTATCATGATACTTAAGGCACGCGATAAACAGACATCTCTTTTCTTCCTTGCAGGTAAACTTCCTTCTCCTGGCACCGCATAGAATTGTTGCTCCGTGCGATTCCATTTAAGAAACGGTATCGATGCCCGGACACTCAACGGCTTAAACCTCGGCCTTGACTTCTTTCATTCTGTTGGACATTTTTTTTCTGTCAATTTTATCGCTCGGCTCGTCACGCTGTGAATTTAACGAAGCACGTGCATTTACCGAGTGATACACTTGTAACGCTATTTTTTTTTTCTCTTCTCTTTTCTCTTACGGAATTCCTTCTTTTTTTTTTTTTCCCCAAAGAACGGTGCCCGAATTATGTTCGCGTAACACCGTCGGGACCTTTTTCCTTCGAACTCTGTACGAGCGTTATCGAAAGAATATTGTAATCCGAATTGTGATTAAAAGAAATGATCTCACCATTATCTTGGCTACTCCTGTACTTGCGCGCATTCGTACATTGAACTGCTTCGAACACACCGAAGTCACGGCATATACTGTTTATGTGAAACTTAAATCCTGACGGACCAATTGCTGGAACACCGTCAGCGCTATCTCGTGTTGGAAAAATCTACTTCACCATAAACATGTTTCTTGCAGGAAAATAAATGTTACGAGGGTGAGACTTCGTGCGTGTAATTTTTCATGAGCCAAACACTTTCGATCGAGACTTAAAGCGGTAATTCGAGTTTTCCCGATCAATATTGGAGTCCATTGGCTTTGGAGAATTAGAACCGGTTGCTGTTATTCCGCTCCGAACACCTGTGCAACGTGAACATTTAAATTGTATAATGTTGTACAAATATTTAATAAGTATGTGAAATAAAAATGTACCGACTGTACCTGCATAAATAATACTATGTTGATAAAATAAGGATTATATGGATATTGTTTGAGGTCTGGTTGGAAACTAGGTAGAATTTTATGTCTTTAAAAATATGCGAATTATATATTCACGTGATATTTAATTATAAACTGGAATATATATTATAAATATTATTGTCACTTATTGTCAGAATTACTATTAACATGATACTACTTATTTTACTGGATGGTATAGATATATTTAATTAAAAAATATGAAAGAAAACAGTAACTAAAATAATATTGAGTAAAAATTATAGTTTCTTTAAGAAAGAAATGAAATAAAATATATAATTAAATTATGTGTTATTCCCTAATTTTTATTTAAAATGAAAATCGAACGTTATTTATAAATAACACTTTTATAACTAAAAATTAAACTTAGAATTGACTGAAACCTATAAATTACTATTATATTACGTCAATACAATTGAATTTTAATTCAATCAATTTAAATTCAAATAAATTGTGTTCAATTAACTCTTGCATATCGCAATCACATATAATTAAGTTAAAAAAGTAATATTAACACGTTTGTGTAATTAATTATACGCTAATATCCATTCAAAATATTACTAAATACTGTATAAAGTTAATATTAATAGTTACAAGATTTTTAATAAGTTTTCTTTTTACTTTATACAATAAAGATACTTAGGTATCAAAATATATGTGTTTTTCACCAATTTAGATATTTCGATCAAGTTATTCTTTTCCTTCGTTTTGGCAATTCTGATTTTAAGATGCAACAAGTGACACATCGAAACGACGAACTTAAATCTGTCTAAATACATCAAATATCTTTTCTTTAATTTGTTTTCAACATACATGTATATTTCTAATAACGATAAATATAAGTTTACGTATTAAATTGTTTGTTACTTAATTTTCGTATAGTTAATATTGTCTACATCAACTTCATCGTTTGTTGAACAGCGCCCTCTCGGACATCCGTTTGTACGAGTCCCTATCTATGCTGCGTATGAGCTCGTCCGTTTCTTTTCCGGTTTATCAAAATGGTAAGATGGTGCGGCGGTGTTGCAGTATTTATAAAATCAATATAGATTTGTTTCATCTGTGTTAATCGTAATGAATGAAGTTTCTAATCAGATTTGAGGAACGTTAAGGAAAGTTATGAAAAATTATTTCGTTTACAGGGTATCGATATAAACCACAAACACGATAGGAAGGTTCGGCGTACAGAACCTAAATCGCAAGATGTCTACTTGCGACTTCTCGTCAAAGTAAGTATTTTCACGTGTATCGCCTTATATTTCTATTATTGTTACATTTTATGTTTTATGTCATTTATATTCTACTTTGTTTAAAGAGTTGCATTAAATGGTAATTTATTTACTGTTGAAATTCGGTTGTGCATTGCGATTGAAGTAGCACTAGATTGTTGTCATAAACACGTGAGGTTTAGAGGAAACACATTTATTTTGCGAGCCGCACTCTGTGTCAGTATTATTATGCATGTACTGATCCAATTTGAACGTTCGCTAGATAAAATTTAATCAATCATCCTATTTAACCTTTTTGTGACCAGACAAAAAGGATTTATTCTGGTTGACACATTGTAACATAGAAACCTGATAAAAGTTCACATTTTTTATGTAAAAAATATATCTCATTGCAGTTTATTAATTTTGTATTTTCATTTTAGTATATTGTATACAATTTTATTAATCAGCTTTATTTTTGCTTGGAATATTTGTGGTACGGTTATTTAATTTTGTAGCGAAAGATGTAAGGAATTAGATCGATGTGAATTTTTGTCAAAGCTTATTTTTCACAGACTATAGACACGGATACACGAACTTGTTTTTGTTATAGCTTTACCGTTTCCTGGCTAGACGTACAAATTCTAAGTTTAATAAGATCATCCTCAAGAGACTTTTTATGAGCAAAATTCATCGTCCTCCGATCTCTCTTGCACGCGTAGTCAGGTTTATGAAGAAACCTGGCCGAGAGAATGCTATTGCAGTAATCGTTGGCACAGTCACGGATGATGCTAGGATTTTTGAAGTTCCTAAACTTACGGTAAGTAATAGTAATAAGTTTCACAAGTTAATATTTAATTTATTTCAAGTTTTGCTTATATCACAAATAAATATATATTACCTTGTGTGGCTCAAACAATTTTGTTTATTAAAATATGCAATGTATATTTTTTTTTTCTATTTTTGTATTGTATATTATAGGTCTGTGCTTTGCGTGTTACCGAGAGAGCTAGAGCTCGTATATTAAAAGCTGGAGGTGAATTGATTACTTTCGATCAGTTAGCATTGCGCGCACCTACTGGAAAAAGGACAATATTAATGCAAGGCCGTCGCAATGCTCGCGAAGCAGTGAAACACTTTGGACCGGCACCTGGTGTTCCACACTCGCATACGAAACCATTAGTGCGCTCTAAAGGTCGAAAGTTTGAAAGAGCAAGAGGCCGTAGGCGAAGCTGTGGTTATAAAAAATAAATTTCGTTTATTTGCCATCATTTATTGTACCATATCCTTAAATCGACTTCTATGCATTTAGGCATTTTGTCTATTTCTACATTCTTTTATATAGTAAGTTGAGGTGACTGGAAAATAAATGTTGGCTTCAGAACAACACTTTTTATTATGTTATCTATTCCTTCATTTTTAATTAAATGTAAAATAAACAAACTAAAATAGTACCTCTTTAAAACAATTTTATACTAGAACTAGGATACAAATTCAAACACTCCAATAAGTAATTTAATTTTATGTTGTCTCATTTTTATTTTCCTCTGAATTTTCTGGCAACTGTTCCGGTTTTTCTTCGTCGTCCGATTGTGTTTCTTCCGAAGCAGTAACATCCGGAAAGTATAGATTTGATTCCTCTATACCCTTTTCCGGATTTTCACTCACATGATAAGGTCCAATGCCGGCAAATCCTAAGAACGCTTCACATCCTACTTTTTTTACGACACATACAAATATCTCGTACCTGAAAATTGGCGTTATATGTTACATTCCTGAAAGAGAAATTTTCGTAACAATATATTTTAATATTCACCCCGTTCTTTCTCTTGTATTTAACTCAAATTCTGCAATACTCTTTGCTATGAGTTTAGCTTCTTGCGGTTTATCCGATTCAAAGATGCCAAAATTAACTACCTCGTCTTCAAATTCTTGCAAAACCATTTTCAACTCGTTCTTTCTCGTGTAGTCATATTTGAAAACTACTATAGGTACCTTTGCCGTTTTATCTTCATACTGTAAAATAAAAATACTTTATATAATTTAGTGCTTATATCACAAAAATTAAAATTCAGAGCTTACGGGATATGTATTGTTAGTATATGTGACAAAAATCGTCCGAAAAACAATTGCTTTATTTCGAGCATTAGGTGGTGTCCATACAATCGGAAAAATTTGATTTTCAGTTTCGCTTGTAACGTAATCGGGACGATGTCGCCCCGCATAACTACAAAAAAACAAAAATATTGTTAACGTGGATCAAGATCAGTTATTTTTAGAATTATATTATCCATCGTTTCATTATTATGAAACACGCTGACAAATACGTGATGCGAAGGAATAATTTTATTCAATCAATTTGAATTAACGCGGAGTAAGCAACTTGTTATTAAACATTAAACGGATGTAAAAATGTGTGTCCAACATTAAGCGAGAAATTTTTTAATTTTATTTTACATGCTTGCATACCATTCATCGTTTAAAGTTATTTCTGCATTGGGTAATTCCGGTTCTCCAAATAAAAGGCTTAACAAATACTTATGAATATCAACTTCTGGTTTTGTTTCGCTCACTTTTAATCGCATGCACATACATTTACCATCTAGAAGCAATTGTTTGGCATTCGGTGGTAACANGTGCAATTTATCAAACTGCTGCGTGACCCTCCCGCGAGTAATAATGATGATGATAAAAAAGAAAAAAAGAAAGAAAAGGACTCACCACTGATCAACGACTCAAGGTTCTCGTGACTCGGGCTCATAAAACTTTTAGGCACGGGCACGCCAACAATGAGACATTTGATAGCTAATCGCCACCTGCTGGCCTCCCGTAGATTATCCTCGTACTTGTCAAAGCTCCGGAACCGTAGCGTGATCGTTGTCCTTTCCCGTCTCTTAATGCCCTTCATCCGCGCCTTCTTCAGCGTGTAAGCGTAAATGTACAGATAGGCAGAAGTGTCGAACTCGTCGTAGCATTGAAACCCTTCCATAGACTCGACCAGCTTNTTAATCGATCAGAATTATCGTAGCGTTAATATAATATTAATACGTTACTTCGTCAAACATCGTATCAAGAATATTCTCGTTAAGACGTTTCCGTATTTCTTGCTCGATAGTGTAATTTCCTGGTAATATTTCTTCAGTTAACTCTACGTACGGTGGACTTGATTTTTTGTCCCTTTTATGGCCCTCTTCGTCTTTGAAAACCCACGGGTAAAGTAAAAGACATGTTTCTTTGCTCAGTGAAGTGGTAAGATGCAACATTTCGGCTTCGTATCGTGCAACAGCTTCAGCTTCTGTATTAAATATATAATGCGTAAAAATATTACTATTTTTAGATTTAAAAATAATAAAAGAAACAAATAAATTTAATTATTTCAACAAAACGTGCAGAAAAAAAGCTTTACATAATTTCACGAACTACAAAATATTATTATTTGTGCAAGTAACATAAAAACATAAAATAGTGAATTTTAACCGAGAACCGTGCAAAATAATTTCTATAACAATATACGTGTTTTTTATTTATTTTTTTTGTAAAAACTATGCGAAACCTTTTCGAGATTTTTTTGCCGCTTCCTTAGCTATTCTAGTTTCTTCGACAATTATTAATCGTTGTGTTTCTTCCGGACTTTTTTCCGATACATCTATAGAAAACCTTTACGATATAAAGAATAGTTGTTTTAAACTGTTTTAGTTCTGCGTTAATAATTCCTGTTTAAATAGAGCTATTTTTTTTTGGTAATTATTTTTTATCGGAGATAATGAAATGTAATTATTTTACGTACTCGTGTTCTTCACCATTTTGTACTCGCTGCAATTCCGTCGTTAACATTTTCAATAATTGTGGACAATGAGCACCAAACATGAGATTCACCATACGACCTTTCTGAAGAGAAATATCTTACTTTGGTACTTAAAAATTATTTCATTTACTGTTAGAATAATTTTAATTTTAATTATACATCCAACTTACGTGTATGAACATCCACGTTGGCTCACTCTTTCCTTGAAAACGCTCCAAGTCCGTAATATAATCGCATTTCGCCTGTATTTATAATAATGATAATTAATTGCTTCGAATTGGTAATTATTTAAAATCAGGAATTACCGTAGCGTAACTTAACGCATCTCCTCCAATCTCCATTTTCATTTTCTTGAGAACGCTCACCATTCCTGTGCAAGGTCCGCTCCATTCTGAATACACGTCAACCACTAACAGATTATTAAAAAAATTGATATACAAAATTGTAAACATCTATTAAAATTGAATTTCAAACCGCTAATTTATACATTCCTATTAAACCTGTTTTTGTGAGCAGTTTCTCCCATTCCTCGTTGTTGGAAATTTCCGTTTGTAATGCCGCCGGTGTTGTCTTTTTGGCCATTTTTCGCCCAGACTTTAAACCACCCTGTAAAAGATTAATCATTTCCGATATTTCAAATACGAAACATAATAAAATCATCAAAACATCTCGTAAAGGTTTAAAAAACAATGGAAGGGATTACAAAAGAGTTACAAAAAAGTCAATTAAAATAAGTTAAAAAAAAACTTAAATAAATGATAAAAAATTGCAAATAATTTTGGTACGATATATCAACAGAATATAATTTAAAAATAACAAAATAACAAAATTTAACAATTTTCAACGATCGAAGAAACGCGCGAATAATTTGCGACGAAGATCTTGTACCCTCTTCCGTCGCATCATTTTTAAATTATATCAATTTTTGTTTTTTTTTTTAAGTCAAACAATTTTATTTTTTAATATCGCTGAACTCAAAGCACAATCTCGTCGATCTATTTCGAACGAGGTGCAGAAGGAGACTGTAGTAACTTTATACTTCCAAGTCGAAGGACCATCGCCTTCCGATTTACTGCACGGGGACATCGGTGACATGGAGGACACGCAAACTCTACCGATTAAGCCGGCTTCTCGCTGCACAAATACACGCACAGATAATTACAGTGCGCTAAGGGATCGAGGATTCCGGGGTAAGAGTTTCCTATGCACTGCTACCGACATGAAATATTAATCTTCCGTTGAATTCTGTAATTATGGCCGCGTGCTGTGGTACTATGCTTTATAAGGTAGCACGATTTATCGAGCCGGATGAATAGTTGTGCGATAGTCCTGCTGAATTATAAAGGTTCCGTCAAAAGATATAAATTTAATCGCTGTACATATTAAATCGATTATGGGACAGCAGGAAGGCAATTTCTTTCCTCTCTGTTCGAATGATGGATATATACCACGATCGCGTGTAATATATTGCTTCTAAATCGTTTCATGGTAGTGAAAATGAAGCCTCCTTACCTTTTTTACGGGTAATCAAATTTTCCGCGATACTTTACCGCACTCGATACCTTACATTTGGTCCGTTTCTATTTGATCCTATGCTTTATTATATTTTATTCCGATCGATGTTTATCTTATTTTAAAATAGTATACCGTGAAGTTTACAATTGTAATTATTTATAATTTGAAATGTTCGTGACCATCAGTTTTATTTCTGATCGGTATATAATGACATAATTACGAAACAACACGCAACATAAAACATCCTAAGTTAATACCGTAGGGCATTGTGGAACACGATATTTGGTTTCTTATGCAATTTTGAATTACATCGATACAAATTATTTCAGATAAATATATAATACAATCGTAACATAATCGTTGTCTATTATCGAATTACACTTTATTTTCCGTGACAAATCATAGACTCGATGGACCATTTACTGTGGTAAAAATGTACCAAAAAAGGAATGTGTTAACTTTTAAGAAGCCACGAATACCTCTTGCTTAAGCGTGAGTTTTAAATATGTTCTTCATTGTTTGTGTTTAAATAAATGCGTTCCGATATCACGCACCGTTTCAATTTAAATAATACCGTTCTTCTAGACGGCGCTGTGATCGAGCCAATTTCTACGAACACACCATCATTCTTTCCAAGCAATTTCTATAACGTTGCAATAATGAACGCGTACGCGTAGAAAATAATATATCGATTGATTCAACTATATTTATAACTCCTATCGATCATACTTTTAGTTATACAGAATACATACAATCTTTGCGTAAAATTGTTCACAAATGGCATCACTTGCTCTTTGCTCTTTGCTCTGTTACAAAATACTTAATCAAAATCCCGCTGTACATTCAGTACCTTCGATTCTAAAACATTCAAACATCCCGGAAGTCTAACTCCTAAGGTTCTGTTAAAAACATAAACTAACGCAGTGCTACCAATATAGCAACGAACGAAATTATTTTTGTCTCGTAACGTTACACATTTAATTAATTTATTAAAATAATTCAATTTCTTTCTTCGTTGTTCTCGAGCGAATCCTTATCACATACTTTGTTCCGTTCTCCAGAACCGAAGAAAGAAAACACAAGGAATCCTGTTACCAGCGATCAATTAAGTCGAAATAAGTTCTCAGCTGAAACAAAGATTGATTACGACACTATCGTTCGTTTACACGATTTACAGGCACACGTATTGCGAAGAATATAGATAAAATTGAATTTAAACGTCGATTATCCCATCTAGATATATTTTAGATATCATGAGTGTCAGGGTTCGTGGTTCGCTTTTCTCTTGTCCTCCCCTCCTTTCCTACTATTTCCTTATCTGAATCAGCTGATTATTGTTTTCGTATTTCCAACGAAACAGACCGTTGCCGTAGTTATGATACGCGATACATTTTAACGAACCACATTTCCTAACATCCTCGTCGGCGCGTCGAATCGGAGAACGGATCTTACCAATCTATCGTCAGCTGGAACCGTACCGACGCGCTTCAATATTTCGAACAAAAAGATTGACGTTTCGCGGGCGGGGTGACATCACTATCGTTTTCTGGTTGTGTTGTATCAGTCACTTGCAGAATGACGCAGTAGAAGGTCGTCTCAGAGATGGCGAGCTTCCCAGTATGAAAATACAGTTTTATGGCGAGGTAAATCGAAGACATTGTTCTCTGCTAATTCGAAAACGATCGAACCGTAGACATCTTCCAGTAAGGAGTAATAACTACATCGGAGAGGAGCGATAGGCTTTGTTGTGACAAAACTGTCTTCTACCCCTTTGTCCGAGGAAATGTCAGGGTCGCTGTTTTAATATTAAAGTATTAATTCAATTTCTTTTATTTTAATGTATTCATACTGTTTCTTCTAGCGATAATTCCGGACATTCGCATTGTCGTCGTTTCGACAATTGTGTTTTGCCTTGTATTAATCGTCCCTGAGTGTAAACGACGAACAGCTGTAGCGGATTGTGTAATATTCTTTAACAGGCAAAATAGATTCTCCCACTACTTTCCTCTCGCTCGTTTATGTATTATCAGATGTACAGATAACATTTCGTAAATTTCCTTGTACAAATAGTAATCGGATCTTTGATTAACCCCGTTATTATTAATTACCACCGTTTCGCACGATTTTCATTTGTTATCCGTTATATTGTTATTAATAGAATATATGTACACCGCATATATTTGATATTTATGCAAATAAATGTTAGATGTTTAAAGTATACAGATTCGTTTGTATTATTGCGTTTAAGAAGAATGAAAAATGTTTGTCGAATCAGATGCTTGTTTTAGATTCGTGTCCGTGTGTAATGATCTTATTTTTATATACATGTAAGTTTGTTAACAGTTTTTTGCGAGTAGGTAATGTCCGGAGTGCATTGTAAATTCAAATTGTGTTTTTATAAAAATATATTCAATTTAAGTATAAATATTAATAAAGTTGTTATGTAATTTTTGTTAAATTGATTTTTAATAAGTCGACTAAATAGTATAAAATATCAATTTATAGTAAATAGGAAAAACAGAGGAACGTTATGTAATTGATTAATACACGTTTATATATATTTATTTGTAGGTAAAAATATTCAGTTTGGAAAGAAAAAATGTCTGCAGACTCTCCAAGGCGCGGTGTGCATAAAGGAGTTCAAGTTGTATCGCCTCAGCCAATCGTTGATCGATCGATTATAGACAGTGTTGCGGGAATAATTAATGATATTGTTCCACAGGTTGGTATATTACGATATTAACCTTTTCATGATTTTTCATTAAGGTATATACTATATTATATTGTTTAAATACAGGCTTATGCTGGCACGCCAAATTCCGAGAACAAAGAGTCTATATCATGGGCACGGTTTGAGTATGCAGACATTAATGATCCTGCCCTGTATCCAGATTACAACGAAGGCTCTAATACACCACCTTTGTTATTGGTGCTTGGTTATACAACTGGAGTTCAGGTTTGATTTTTTTTTATTCCGCTTCTTTAAATAGTTATATTAATTGTGTATCGAAAAATTTTCATGTACTACGGTCATTTTGTAATAATTTTGATATTTTATAAAAATATGTAACTTAAACGTTACAAAAGTAAAAAGTAATGTTAAAATAATATAATGTTTGCATTAGTTATTAGATACAGAGTATAAAAGGTCTTTATAGATTTATCAAGATTCTAATTATAGAACACTGTTCTTGTAGTAGCTTTAAAACTGTGTTTGTGTTTATGAATGACTTGAATCTTATTTTATCTAGGAGGCATAATATGTATACAAGCACATTCATTATCAAAATAACAAGGTACATGTAGTTTGCAGAGATAATAATATGATACTCGAAATTTGATCGTATAAAAAAAAATTTATATAATTAAGTTGAACGTCTAAGCTTTAAAATTTTTATTTACAAAACTCACATGATAATTGTATAGAATACGATACCTTACACCGTAATGCCACACTACAAACTATGAAAAAACGGAAGGTAATGAATCTTACTTAACGTAGGTATGGTTGATAGCGGCAACAGGAGAAGCAACTGAAGTGTTATCATGGCGACAGGGAGTCGTTCGTACTCTGAGAATTTTACCAAATCCAAAGACTGATGATGAACGTGTCGATTTGTTTGAATTGAAACGACCAATGGTAGCAATATGTGATTCAGCTGGACCTGGACCACAGTTTTGCAACATTAGTTTCATTTCATTGAAAACTGGGGAACAAGCTAAAAGCATAAAGTTTAAAAATCCTGTTTGCGACATTTTGGCAAATAAACGATCCATAGTAGTAACATTTTTAGAAAAAATCGCAGTGTTCGATGCACGAACATTGGAAGATGTATTAACAGTTACTACCTGCTATGCTAGCCCTGGTCCAAATCCGAATCCTGTTGCTTTAGGCACAAGATGGCTTGCTTACAGGTAATTATCATTAAAATATCTCAACGTCTTGACAATTCTTTAACATAAATTATGTTTGATTGGAATGAAAAATATTTCTAGCGAAAAGAAATTATTACCAGCAAAAAGGAGCAGCGGTGGTTGCGAGGGCGAGGGAGTTCAAAGTTATACAGCAACTGTTCTGTACGCAGCAAAGTCTCTGGGAAAAGGTTTGCGTGGTTTGGGAGAAACCGTTGCATCGAGTTTAACTGGCAATTCGGTATCACCGGTAGTTATTAATAATATGGGCAGCGACGTGACCCAACCAGGGGTTATTACGATATTAGATCTCCAAGCTGCAAAAGAGGAGAAAGAATTAGACGATGCGAATATAGAGACTGTAATTGCTCATTTTACTGCCCATAGTGATGCAATCGTTGCCATGACTTTTGATTTAAGCGGTGCATTACTAATGACCGCTGACAAAAGGGGGCATGATTTTCATGTGTTTAGAATTCAGCCGCATCCAGGTGGCCCTACTTTGGCGGCAGTACATCATCTGTATATTTTACATCGTGGAGATACTACTGCGAAAGTTCAAGTATGTTCTCTTCAAAGTCAACTTTCAGTTGACTTCAGTTGACTTCAAAGTTCAACTTATGATTTAAAAATAAATGGATACACCTTAAATATTCGTATTTTATTATCACAGGATATGGTATTTTCAAGTGATACACGCTGGGCGGCAATTTCAACTGTACGGGGCACTACTCACGTTTTCCCGGTTGCACCGTATGGTGGGCCGGTAGGAGTACGAACTCATTCCACACCTCATGTTGTAAATAGACTTTCAAGATTTCATAGAAGTGCAGGTTTAATGGACGACGGCACCAGATCTCATTCTCCCGTATCTCATACAGAGTTACCTTTATCAGTATACCCATATTCTAATCCAAGACTTCCTCCGTATCCTCATCCAACTGTACTACATCCTCTGGCACAGATACGACAACCATCCACGTTAAATCATGTAAACAGTCAAGCTCAACAGAGGTAATTTATCACTTATTTACTGAAAGTCATCAATTTTCATACTTTACAAACCTATTTGTTTGTTGTGTTACGCAGTAGGCCGCAGCAAAGACAACGATTGCACTCGGATGACAGTGGAACATTACCATTAAAGATATGTGCTTGCTTCGCACCTCCAAGAGCTTGGATGTATGCGCAAAGAGAATCCACTGCGAAAGTTATGAAGAGAGCAGTCGATTCTTTGTTTATTATGGCGTGTCACGGAAATATGATACAATATGATTTAGAACCTAAACCAGCTGCAGGTGAATAAAATATTAATGAAAAACAAAATGTCGGTGCGCGTCGAGTCTTATCGCTTGCCGATACATTTCAGGTGTACCGAAAGAAAAAGTATGCGACGATACGATGATCGAATTAGAGGTCGAAGCCAAAGGTCAATGGCCTCTTTTAAGATCCCCGAATTCCTTAGAGATTGTGCCACCTTTGCCAACATCCAGCTCTTTGCTGAGTGTCAATACTGTACCGAAAGATATTCAAGACGGAGATTTGGCTGAGGATCGTTGGTTAAGTCAAGTAGAAATTGTAACGCACGCTGGTCCACACAGACGACTTTGGATGGGACCACAGTTCGTCTTTAAAACTTACAATGCGACTAGCGGGTCAGTTTATGTAGATGTACATATCATGTAGCATTGGGTTTTTAAAATTTGTTTTAATAAAATTTTATCGATACAGAGCTTCCGTGAATCTTGTCGAAGCCGAGGCTATCGAAATCGGAGTAACTGGTGGATCTCGTCCAGCGAGATCGAATCCGGTCAACATGCCGCATGCTGCTTCTAGATCGTTGGTACCTGTTGTTATCGATGGATCAGGAAGTAAGTTTACAATAAATGTAGACAACCTTGGTTGTTGAGTTACAATGTTCTTGTAATTTAATTATTTATTGTAATAAAGTCACTGTTGAATTATATTAACACATATAGTGTTTTGTTATCAAAACTATATTCGTGTTTAATTCATTCGATATTCATGTAACCCGTAAAATAATAAAATAATATAAAAACTGTTATATTTCTAAAATTTTTAATAAACAATCTTACGTAACTTACGTGATATCTCTAATATTGTTTAGGCAGTTACGAGCAGTCCCCAAGATTCATGGAAGCGTACGGTGATTCCTTAGATAGTGAAAATGTGGGAGTTGGTGGCGGTGAAAATCAATTGAGAGAAGATCTGGCCGAAGCAATGCTGGAGACGTCAATTGCACCTCATCGTGCACCAGGTAAGTAATCATTACATGGAACGTGTGGCGCTTTGCTTTTGAAGTAGAAGAGTACGAATCCTGACATATCCCATTTGTCGATAGTTTGTAAAAATATTTGTACATCATGACAATTGATAAGGATAAGGAAAGCATTATGTGTGATTTCGAATTATTGAAACGTATACTGTTGAATGCCTGAAACGCGCGAGTTTAATACATTTGCGAGAGCCTACGATTTTTACAATCGTAAAAATCTTCCTGCTGAATGCAGTAAAGTTAATTGCAACGTGAAAAAGATTAATTTTATTTCTTTCAGTGGCCATTAATGATTTGCAACTACATTTGCATTGAAACAATTATGAGAATGAAAATTTTAGATCGTCTTTTACTTTACTTAATAAAGATTCGCATCGATTCGAATCGGGGGAGGGTGTTTCACAATATTTTCCAAGCACGTACCTAGAAACGGATACGATACTCGTGCTTTCTGCATTTGGTGACGGATGATTGTTAGATTGTAAGTTTGTGTGGATACAGAACTGGCCAGAGGCAGGTATCTCCGCCCCCGCCCCGCCCCTTTTAATGATATTACATCTAATTACTAACAGCGATACATTTTCTCAACGTCTACCCTTTAAGTCGAGGTAAACAGTTGAAAGGCTGCCAGAGCAGTCCACTAATCCTGTAAGAATATTTTCTTTTTGATTTTGAAATTTCAACGAGTACGAAACGAAATAGAAAGAAATAAATAAAAAAGAAAAAAAAAAAAAAAAATCATACGGTTCGAACGAAATCATTCGAACATCTTTTTGCAACATACCATTCGATCTCGACACGTGTATTGCGGCGAGAAGTTTGTGTTTTTGTGGTGTGCAGTGTGAAAACTCGGCTCGAGTATCAGCTTTACATTAGAAGTCACAATTGATTCTTTTATTTTTCTCTTTCTCTCTCTCTCTCTCTCTTTCTCTCTTTCTCTCTATCTCTATCTCTTTCACATGTCCCGTTCTCGTAACTCTGTATCTTCCTCACGATGCAACATTTGAATTAGTATTCGAACATGTCACTTGAAATCCTTCTCCATTGTCGAGCCGTTTCGTGAACAAGAACATTATACACCTCAGCCGATGTATCTCATAAAAGACCGAACAGAAAATAAAACAAGGGAGATATTGTGACTCGATATTGATACCTGCCAACGGCTTTTTCTGTTACTAGGGAGGCGATCGGTATTTGAGAGGGTGGGTCAACCGGTAACTAAAGTCGTCAACCCTCTGGGCACTGTCATTACCGTATCGGCCGATGAGGAGGACATTAACTCCAGTCAGGAGTTCGATTCCGCGGAGGAGAGCCACGTGCCAGAACCACCTAGGAGCGTGTGCGCCGAAGAAGGCCCGGCCTCTCTCGGCGATCTCGAGCCAGAGAGCCAAACGCTGCGCGACCTCACCGAGATCTGCGCGGAAATGCGATCAGCTAGCGAGCCTGCGATCGACAGCGTGCCCGACGAGAACATCTGCGAGGTGAAGGAGAGAAAAGCGCTGTGCGTTGAGATCGCACCGATTTCGAATCCTGGAAACTCAACCATCGACTTCGAGAAAGAGGAAGCCTTCCGCGATGTACCGACCAGCTTGAGCCTCTGCGTTGAACAGGGCGAGATACCTAGCAGTCCTATGACGCAAGCTAAGGAGGCAGCCTGGTGCAAGAAATTGGATAAAAGAGAAGAAAGAGGAGCTCACGAGAGAAGCATGTCTGAGGCACAGTACGTGGTCAACTGTGACGAAGATAGTATCGTTCTGGTGGAGAACAAGATATCGCATGGACGGAAGAACACGTCGACGCATTGTAAAACGGAGAGCAAGAAATCCTGCGACACTGAGAAGGTTGTAAAAAAATCGGGGAGAAACGGGTCTGGTGCGAGCTCTTGTAAACGTGTCGAGACAAAGACGTCTGGTAAGAAGTATGTATTGAAGGAACACGAGGATAGTATCGTGATCGAGGATACAACTTGCGACGATTCTAAGAATATTTGTGGCAAGAAAAAAGGATGCGAGAAGGCAGCGGTCGATGATACGAAGAGCAAAAGCTCTGAGAGTAAGATCGTTGAATCTTCGAAGGAGACGGCTACTGGAAAATCTAAAAGCAAATCAAAGTCTTCCACTGTACATGATTGCAAGGAAACAAAAATCGAGCCCGTCACGGAATGCAAAAGCTCGAAACGAGTGGAACCGATCGTAGAACTGGACCCTATAACCGAAGAAACTGATAAAAAGGATGAATTCAAGTCAACGATTAACGTGGACCTGTCGACTAAAGAAACGGACAAGTATAAATCCCCGCCATCGGATTCGACCGACGATTTCAGCTCCAGCGAGTATCACATCGTCGATACACCTTGCTGCAGCAAAGATGGTACCTCGGTTCAATCCGACGAGGACATCGAGCATATCCAGAGTTCCGAGATCAGTCAGCTGCAGCAGGCTGAATGCGTCGATAGTGATAAATGCGCGGACGTGATCAGTTGCGCGGGTTCTTCGCCCATTATGCAGAGGAAGAACAGCAAGAACACTATATCGGACGACGATCTGGAGTACATACATTCTTCCGAATTAGTCGAGACACCGGATAAACCTTGTAAAGAAGATCTGAAGCTTGAAACGAATAAAGGCAGCGACAGCGAATCAACCGTGACCAGAAACAAACGTACGTTCTCCGACGATGATTTGGAGCACGTACAGCACTCGGATGTTTGCTCTGTACCGTTCGAAGAATCGAAGGATGTCCGTGAAAAGAGTGCGAGGAAGTCTCAAGAGATTTCGACGGAACACGCGTCGAAGTCGAAGAGCTCGAAGAAGACAAAGGACATCGTGGTGATCGAAAGCGATACCTCGGCTGCTGACGTGACCGTGATCTTCAAACCCGTCGAAAGTTGGAAGAATAAGAGCACGGAAAAGAAGGAGGAGCAGGAAGAAGGCGTTAACGCGAAAGACACCCTCGTTGGTGAAAATCCAAGTCCGCTAAAAAAAGCTAAGGTTCGTCCAGCTAAAACCTCTCCCTCGAACGTTGCACCTAAACGATCGCAGGCTGGAATTGAGATAATCGATATCGACGCGATGCAGAAAGCTGAAATGGAAGTGTTAACCGACACCACGTCCGCTTCGGAGTGCAAGATACTCTCTGGATCCGAGGTGTGCGGGACTCGAGCGAAAAAATCTCGGAAGAACAAGAAATCGAACATCGAAAGCAACGTTCAGAGCTCCGAAGCATTGGTCGAGCACGTAAAACCTGAAGGAATTCCGAAATTCGGTTTGCAGGAACCGGTGGCTGAATTCTCTTGGAGCGCTGTTGTGAAAAAGAAAAGCGGTTCTCCTGTGGCGGAACCGGAAACTCGGAGAGAAGACGATAAGGTTGAAGAATCGTTCGATTCCATCGAAGTCTCGTCGTGCACGCCCATCTTGGAGAAGATCGAGTCTTTGAAGAAGAAGATACACGAGTCTTCGTTGAGGAAGAACTTGGACAGAAAAAGTACGAGCTCTTTGGTGATAGACAAGCTTCGAGAGGCTGTTTTAGAAGTAGACTCTGAAGAATCCTCTGTGCAAACGACGGAAGTTTCTTGGAGCTCCATCGTTAAGAAGAAGAACGCTTCCTCGACCGAACAGGAATCGAAGAGGGAACCCGTGATCGATCAGGTCATGGAGGAAGCAAGCACCGAAGAGAGGAAACCTCGTCGAAAACACGTCGAATCCTCGGCTCGATCCTCAGCGGTGATCGATCAGTTGAAAGAAGCTGTTACGGAAACAATCGCGGAAGAACCTTCTGTTCAGGCAACAGAGGGATCCTGGAGTTCTATCGTGAAGAAAAAGTTTGCATCTTCCACGGAATCGACCACTCGAAAGGAACCCACCGAACAAAAATCTCGCAGAAAGTTGGATCTCTTAACCGATCCTTTGGAAACCGTTTCCGGTCACGAGACAGGCTCGTCTGCGAGTAAAAGCTCCCAGAACACGATCGTTGAAACCACGGAGGACTGCGTTCTCGTGCAACTTTCTAATTCGCCCACCGATCAGTCCCCCAATGAGAAGATACCTGAGAAATTCTCGAAGCTCGAAACCGTGAGCGAGATCGGTGAAAAATGTTCGAACGAGTCGAAGAATTGGAACGTTGGATCGTTGCTGGTGGATCCTACGTTTTCCAAGGAGGATTCCTCGGAACCAGAACGAGATATCGAGCCGGAGAAGAGGAGCGACTCGGAGCAGGAGATCGTGCCCGAACGTTCGAGTTCCTCGGACGAGCTGAACGCGAACGTGGTGTTCACGAACACCGAGGGTGATTGTTCGAGCCGTGAGACGGCCGAGAGAAGCGCTACGAACGGCTCGACCTCTTCGGTATGCGCCACGTCCAAGAAAGGCAACAGGTCGAAGAAAAAAAAACGCAGATGAGTAGAGGATTGCATGGATGTACCTAGGGCCAGCCTTGCCCTTTATATACTCCTGATGCAAGTAACGGGAGCCGATTAGCAGGAGTATAAACCGGGAACATGTTGCGTTCTCGATTCTCAGTGTAATCAAGTTACCCTGGTCGTTTTACTAAATACAAAAAAAGCATCGCTTTAGGAGATATATATTATGTATTATACAATCACTCCGCTAGGGGAGCAAACTTGGGCTCCGCTTTGATCGAACAACGAGTGTCTGGAATCTTCACGTCAGATTTGGTATTTTTTGAGGATATTTTCTAAAGAAAAAAAAAACAAAAAAAAGACACAGAGATGAAATTATTGAAAACAAAGATACTGGTAGCAACGTTGATTTACAAAAGTATCGGGTTAAAAAAGAGTCAGCGCAAAAAATATTCTGGAAGACACTTGACGAAATTTTCTATGGTAACCGGAAGGGCAAGGCTGTACTGTTGGATGTACGTCCAATGACGTTCGGTGTCGAATGCATAAAACGAATAAAGGAAAAAAAAAAGAAAAATATTTGGGGGGATTGAAAAAAAAGGGAAACAATACACACACACGTAACATGAACACACGTAGAACTTTTCGAGATGAAAATTCTGTGTAGATATTTAGAAGAAAAGCAAAAGGAAAAAGGGAAAAAAAAAAAAAAAATAATAAGAAACACCGTCTGTGGTTCGAACAGTTTCATAGCGATTTCTGTTTCGTTGAACGAATCCGCTATGCGTTGTCCGTGTGGTGCATACGAGAAGTGTTCTAGCTTTTATTACGATCGACGAAATTCGAACGAAACGGACGAATCGATTCGCGACTTATTCATCGACAATTTGACTATTCCAACACCCGTTTATCGCGGTGATTGCCTTTCGTTTCTCCATTCGTACGGTTGCGATAGAGATTATACAACACATGTTTCAGTTCAGCACAAAACTATTCGCCTCCGCCTCTGTACAAAATGTGTCCGTTCGAGGTCGTCGCGCTCATCTCTGTTTTGTATGCCGTCGAGACATGCTTTCCATGAAAGCTATCCGTAATATGATTTCACGGATCCAGAGGAAGTTCATTCGAGGAATTCCGAGACGGCCGTTGCTTTTAACCCATTCGGTTTGTGACTTTTTTTAATGGATACCTACTTTCCGTTGACTTCTGTTTGATACGCGCAGAATATTTATCGAACTGGTTACATTCTTCGATTTACAATGCATTATAATAGTCTCTGCGACATAGATACATTGTAAAGTTGGTTAGACGTGAAAGTTTGCACGTTCAAGCGAATTGAAAGAAACACGAGAAGATAAATATTGAAATTTATCTTAGCTTTGGTTCAGTCCTTAGTCAAAAAGATAGAATGTTATACGCGATTTAGTATTTTAATTAACAAAACATTAAGCCTATATTGTAGATGCTACTATGATATACGGTAGAACTTAATTTTTATTTGAACACATCAATTATCTCTGATTTTTCATTTAAGTAACCAGAGTTTAGGTTCGAATAAACCAGATTCGAACATACATCTGTCCATTTTTTTTTATTATTATATTAATATAAGGAAAATTGTTATTCATGTAATTACAGTAACGTTTGGCAATAGGTCAGATAACGAGAGCTCGGTAAAAATTAAATAAACCTGGGAATAAAATATCGTTCCCATAAATAAAGGATAAATGTAGTTCTACCGTATACCGTACATGTATCTTATACACAATCGTGTTTCAATATGCAAAAAATTAAATTTATTTTCTAATACCAACCGAATGGGTTGAACGAATCGATGTATCATCTGGCTGTTCCGAGTTCTCCGGGCATTTTAACGGGTTCTGTATAAAACAGTTCTTACAGATCATGAAGAACGAACGTTAGAAAAAAGATCGAGCTTTGTTGCGTTCACACGAAGCTTGTCGTTAACGTTAATAATATCGAAAGTACAGGTAATACTTTTGTAAAAACGTAGCAGCACGCGATGTTTCTTCTTCGTGTATGATCGCAGTTGTTTATGATTCTTATCGATCGTTAAATTAATTATATCTGACCGTCGAACAGGTCGTTGATAGATGTTCGTAGATATATATTTTTTTTCTTTTTCTTGCGAACAAAACTAATTCATTAGTTAACGAATATTTAAAACGATACTGGCACGATGAATGAAAAGATGGAAAAAAAAAAAAAAAAAAAAAAAAAAAAAAAAAAAAAAAGAAGCGACACTATCATGGTAATTACGTAAAATTACGCGGAAAGAAACGAGGCTCCGTTTGCCAGGGCGGAAAGAAATTGCGGAAACGATCGATTCCGGCTGTCGAAAAACGCCAATCCCACGATCTTTCACGTCGCCGCGACTGTTGTGGACGCGTGCAGATAGATCCACTTATTTTTCACCGAAAGAGAAAAAACCATCGACGTTTCCCATCGACAACGACGAATCACTGGGCGCAGCGTTGTAAACCTGCCACAGACTCGCGTGTTTCTGTTTCTTCTATTTCGCGTCAGCGCGCAATCTGTCGTCGATAAAGCGTAAATTGGAAAACTCGTTGTCGACGTTCACCGAGAGCATTGTAGAGCTCT
>SMSQ01000208.1:0-10068 GCA_019453375.1 Ctenoplectra terminalis
TTTTTTTGTTGGGATTCACCGAGAATATGTGCATACCCCCGCAACGCATAAAACCTACCGGTTGCAAGGTCTTTTTTGACCTGTGCTTTATTGCACTTTCTGCTGACCAGCCCGAGGATTCCTGAGGACTAGTCAGTCTGTTTTAGCCGCCAGCACTCCCACGTTGAAGACCGGCACCATTTTAACATTATATTTCTTTATATAGTTTTCCAGTTGCAATAGTATTTTTACATTTCTCATTTTTACTCAACAAAATCTATTTCCTAGGATACGTGTATTTTTCCACCTGCGATTTTGTTAAGAATAAAACAGTTTCCACAGTAAACACTGTTTTACCATTTTAATAAATATTCCAACATTTTTTATATACATTTGCTAACTTTAAATTTAATTCAACGAATCATGATATATATCTTAACAATGTTTTTAATAATTTGTAGCAAATTAAAAATAATTGTTATACACTATTAAAAACTTAAGAATAATTTTTCTACTGAAAAAGGTGCTATTTCAAATGTACTTTCAATTCCATTCTTGCTCAGAGTTTGAATAAGTAATTATTTCGAAGTGGTCATAATAATTTGATCACCCACTGTAAATAAAATTTCTCGTTTTTCAGACGCATCATATAACCGAGAAGGCTGGAAAGCTTCTTCCGAAGTATTTCGTAAGAGAGGCAGTTTCGCCACGGAAGGTGCCATGGACGTTCAAATCGAATGGTTTCTTTTCCACTTTCAAAAGGCGCGCATTAGAGGCTTTAAAAGACGTTGATTTCCATCGACCAGCAACGAAATCAAATCTCATTGCTGATTTTCTTTTTAGCACCACTATTCTTCTTAGCCTTGCAACAGCCTACACCCAATCTTATTTATTTATCACACTTGCCGGTTAGTAAAATATTTACATTAATAAAACGCGTGTTTGTAGCGGACACCGCTTTTGATCATCGATAGAATATTTTTGCAATAAATGTTAATTAACAAGAAATATTGCATATATATCATTAACTTATTTCATTCTTTATAAATGCGGTAACTCTTGAATAAGTGAACACGAAACGGGTTCAGTCGTGTTCGTTTGACCGGGATGTAGCACTGTTTTCTATTAACTTTCATGTGTTTAAGGTCTAATTCCTACTTGTTACGTTTTTTGTATCGTATCATCGTTGCGCATCATTCGGTGATACGATGAAGCGCAACGATATACAATTTTTTCCAATATCATTACGGCGTATCGCTCCGTCAAATTTATCATTGCTTTGTAATGTTGCAAAATACCAACAATTCGATACGCAATGTTGATGCGATACTACGATATCGGGTGATCTTGCATATCAAGATAAAATGATACAAAGAAGCAATAAGTGGCGTTCAAATTTCGCACTTGAATAGAAACTCGAAATTTTATGTTTGATTAGTTTTTTACGGAGGTATTGTCGACGAATTGCTGAGATTTACCAATAAAGACAAGTCCAACAATGATCTCGTTCAGACAATATCTATGTATGCAGTTATACGTAGATTCGAATTACTGTTATTTTGCTCTTTTTTACAGTGGCCTTCACGATTTAGCGAGGTAGTAAATTAAATCATCAAGTAGTAGGGGTTGTCCATACAATAATATCCAAGGTTGCACGAAGCATTCTTCCTTTTTCAATACGGATGGAACCACAACTGTAGTATAATATAGTCTGGCTATAAAATCGATCCGATATCAAAATACATATTTCGATCGCTAAAAGAGCGGTAGTGTCGATTTCGAAACACATGTATCTTGACACTCGATTGATTTTATGATGACACTATATTTCTACAGGACCTGTACTTTATGCGGTCCAGACAGATCATGAAATTTCAGGCCCTTATTGTTAGTTGTTAGAGCCCCTATTTTTGTCGACTCGCTCGACTCGGCGCTCAACCGTGTAAACTTTGATATCTGGTCGATTTTACAACCGCATAATATCGCGAAGACTGCTATATACAACGACATTGATAATAAAACGAGGTCATGTTTGGACTTATTTTTATCGGAAAAATCTCGAGAAACCAACGATTGCCATTTCGCAAGAACCCAATCACAAATTAAAAAGTTCAAATTTTCATTGATGATTAACTGATTTAATCATGCGTCTAAAATTGTCCCTTTAATTTACTACCGATCGATTACACGGGACTTGAATACCGCTTGTCGCTGGTCTCACTGATTCATAAAAAAAGAAACGATTGCGTTAATTGCACGAAACTTTAACCGAAAAAAAATCTGATCGCTTATCCGAGAGTTACTGTACACTTGTTTTGTAAGTAAAAAATATTATTGTTCGATTGTTTACTGTAATGGATTGTTAAATACTTGCTTGTAACCAATTTTCCATTTACTGCAAATTTTTTTAATCGAATTTGCAACATCTCTATAACATTAATTGAGCGCTATTTTGTTTTGTAGCGAACAGTACAGTAATCAAAGTATTTATACTTTCAGGAATTTTTCTCGCGTGGACTGCGGTAATTGGCCACAATTATTTTCATATGCGGAACAGTTTTCGAATGTATTATTTCGATTTAAGTACAATGTCGTCAAAAGACTGGCGAATAACACATGCAATGAGTCATCACGTTTATCCCAATACTCTTTGGGACTTTGAACTATACGCAATTGAACCTTTCATTAAATGGCTTCCAAATAACAAGAAATCTTTGCTGGCGGGTGTAATTAGTCAAATTATGAGCCCTGTCATTTGGACTTTGGGATTTTACGAACAAGTAATCAAAAGGTTTGTCACTACTCTTTACTTTTGATATCATTTGTGTAATTTTATCGATCTTGCCCTATATTAAAATGTTTAACTATCTATTAAAATTCAGTGTTTCTTACTTACATTTAGTCCAGAATAACAAATTAGTTATACATAATATGATCTTATCGAAGAGAGCTTTCATATATCGCAACCATTCAAACTAATATTTTTTTATGACAAAATATTATAACGTAAAATAGAAACAACAAGTTTTCACTTTAATCGATTTAGTATCTGGCCTATTGTCTATTTAAATATGTAAAAGAATAATTCTTTTATGAAACATATAAATTTTGTATATATTTACAATTATTATTTCACTGAATTTCTTTGAGCAAAGAGCCATTTCAAAGTATGCATAAATTTACTTTCATTTATAAAATTTTGTATCTAACGTGATTAATAAGCTATAGTATCGATTCCAAATGTTAATTAATACAATATATATTTTTTCTTTTTTTTTATACAATAGGTTTTTCCTTGATTTTACAAGGGCCAAAGAATACAGAAAAATTGCAATTTCTGTAAAAATCGCTGGTTTCTCATAGTTTCTGAAATATTTGTAAACAAATTTCTGCTACTACACTGAATCTTGCCTGTACGCGCCTATCCATGGGAACGTTGCGTCAGCATGACGCGATCGTTTATCTACTGTTTCTATAAACATATCTCAGTGGTTTGCAAGCAATCTCTATAACGAGAAAGATTTAAACATCTTTTGAACTTTCAAATTTCACAAGCGTTGACGGCTATCTCTTAGCTGCTGTTGTTAAAAACTACACCAAGCCTTATCCCTTACCATTGCATATATAATGGTGGCCAAACTGAAAAAAATGAATCCAATTTCAATAGAGACAATCAGTATTTTCATTTTCCTGAGTTAAGGTTTGGATTAGGAGTAGCTTTTTAATAACGGCCAAAAAATTTTGTACACTGCTTGCTGTTCGTTCCGAATAACTTATTCAATTGACTATGTCTACAGTTTAAGACTCTAAACTTCGTTATCTGTGTTAAAAGGTTTACCTGTTATGCAAATTATTTGCGTGCCGCCAAGATGTGTTTATCTCGCTGTAATCATATCTTGCATATCTATTCAATCGTATCTATCTTTCTTTGTTTTTCAAGTTAAAAACATTAAAAGACAAACATGATCGCAGCGAGATTGCGCGAACGAAAGTCGCTCGTTTGGATCGGGCATTTTAGAAAAAGTAGATGAGCGGCTGCGTCATACTGACGCGTACTCTGTGGTTACGCGTCACAGCGTCGACGGTTTGTTTCGCGACGGTTAAATGACGCGGGTTTTGCAATCAGAAATTGTGTTCTGACTGAAACCTTTTTAGAAATGTAAGTGGATTGTATTTACTGTTTTATTTCTTAAATGTTGCATAATGTACAAAAGTGATTGATTTGTTGATGAGTGTCTACGATAGTCGGAATGTGTTTGCGATAAGATGTCTCAATGAATCTCTCGAATGAATGTGTGTTCGTGTATGGTCTTTTATAAATGTTGTCTCTGCTGTGATTGGTTTTTCGGTGTGTACGGAGTGGGTAGATTCTATTGCTATTGGATGATTTCCGCTATAGGTGTGTCTAGTGTAGTAGGGTGGGAAGTGTCGACTTGGTTAAAGTGGGAAGATGTTTATGAATTTTGTCCTATTGTTCGGAAAGATAAGGCCATCTTGGTTCCTTTTGCTTTGGTCAGGCGCGCGTGGTGTCCAGGTGTGTAGATTTTCCGAAGAGGGCTTGTAAAACAATTTTGCTTTTCTCGGATGCGTAATCTGGCGCATTTTACGACTTAACAGCTGCCATGGGCGTACATGTATGGGCCAACTTCAATGTAGTAGTGTATAGAAACAGTATTTGCAAATAATTCGGAAACTATTAACACTTAGCCAACCGAACGGGGAGATCTCTCCGTTTCGAAATAAATCGTTGAATATCCGAATGGAGAGATCGTCTCGTTTTGAAATAAATCGTTGCATGACTTAATTGGGAGATATTCCATCTTTCCTTCAGCACGCGCAGTTTATCATTTTGTTTCTTATTTCTCTTTTTGTAATTCAATGATACTGAGTTCCAGTTGTCGTATTCCTGGCAAGCGTGGTTGTTTAAGAGACCGCCGATTAAGTTATTAGGAAGTTACTCAGAATTGTGTCGTTAACAACATATGTGAAAATTAAACTAATTAGCGTGATGTTTCTTAATTCAAATAATCATCAATGTTTCTATACATATACAGGCTAATTTTCAATGCTCCACCCTGTAAAAGAGCTCATTTTGTAGGTAAAACTTCAAAGAATGTGAACATATTTTTTTCAAAATTTAAAAACCTCTAGCCTATCATAGAGAAATTTACAAAATAAAAATTTGTTTATAATTTTCGCTATTATAAAATCAATTTTTGAATTAACCAAAGTATTATTATAATAGGCCAATCCTTTCCGATTAAAACAAAAAAAAAACGGGAGCTCGAATATTTTCCGAGTATCATAATATGCTGGGTATCATTATGTAATCATAAAAATTGATAAATACACCCACTTTTCGGAAAAATGAAAGCATAAACTTCTGACCTATGTCCGTCAAACCACAAAAAAACAATTAATACCTTCTCTACTAATTCCTAATAGTCTCATCGTTAACACGATTAAATAATTTATGTCAAATCCTTTTTCAACAAACCAGCACAAGTTGATAAACTGTACTTCGCATGTAGAGTGATCGAGCCCAAAAGGGAGAGTATCCGCCCGCTCTCGCGTTCCCACTTTTATGAGTGGCAAAGCGCATACATATACACACAGACATATGCCTACCTCTCCGCACACATACACACACCTCCGCGTTCGATCGAAGATCTATGGCGGAGCCATCGATCATACAAGGGCAGCATCCACCCTTGATGTCGCGGTCGTGGCCGTTCAACTCCACACGTCGAGTACGCCGCAGTCTCAAGCCTGATGGCCATTGGCACGGCAAAGCCATATGCCGACTCTTGAGGCGCAAAAACTATCTGTTTGCAAGACAAAGCCACGCGCCGATCTTCGAATTCGCGGAATCCGCGGATACCGACACCTTATGGCACTGTCGCGAGGTTCCGCGACCTTCTGCCACGCGTCAATGCCTATACACACTTGTATTGAAATTTTGAATCCTAAGTCACGTTTACTACATGCAAAAATTTAATTAGAGTGTCGAAAGTATAGAAAAAAAATTCAAAATACAATAAACAAGTGGGTACGAGAGAATAATGCTGTTAAAATTACCTTTGCTTTGCAGTTTTTTTAGCTGATGTGCTCGAACGACCTGTACCTGCCTTAACAGTGTGTTTATTTTGGTAAAATTTTCTTTTCTTAGGTTGACTTGCATTGGTATTGCCTGCTTTTCTCCCTTTCTTGTTCATTTTTATGTTAATCAGGTATACAGACTACAGACTAAATATTTTTGCTATAAAGTCGTATTTGCTTTGCGAGATATACCTGCTTTTACGACGCTGCTGTACGTCGGGCGCTATGGATTCTGTGCCATCTTCTGTAGACATCTATCTCTATGTTATTGTTGCGAATTTGAACGAATTCTTCTGCAGATATAATTTTGAAAACTTACCTACATACTTTTATCCTATTTGTCTTTTAGTAGTCCATCTATTAAATGGAAAAAAAATTGATTTTGTAATGGCCTAGACTAGAACATCTCCTTAACAAATCTTGTAAAAGTCGATTTCAATTACAGTTTCTTTCAGAGTGTATTTAATCATACTGGATCTCACTGTGTATTTAAATTCTGTCGCAGACTTGAAATGATACAACAAATAAAATTGTTTGCAGAAATATACGATTTTTAGAGCAAACGTCTAACAATTATGTAATAGAATTGCTAATATTTTCTTTTAAATTTAAATTTCTGTTAATTACCGTAATTTTAGCTAGCTAACTATTTATCGTAAATAGTTACGCAAGAACAGTTGTCAATGACTAAAGTTACTTAGACGTTTAAAAAAAAAAAAAAATAAAAATATTGGGCTCTACAACATATTAAAAAATTATCAAAATTGATGGGATGGACCCTTTTATAAATAATTACTGAAATATTAACACGTATTACCCAATTTATTGTTTTATTGTATTAAAAAATTTCCGGTCGCGATGTTTATAAATAAATTGTTTGTAAATATTTTTCAATTTTAAATCACGTATTATGCAATTAAATACACATAAATATAGCATAATGTTATGAATCAATTGAAAATGAAAATGTATTTGTTTCAGATATTACTCTGTGTTCTTCGAATATAGAAAAGTTGAGTTTCGAGACGTAGTACCTATCTCTCTTCCTCTGTTGATGTGTTTCTTTGCACCGAGTTTTCTGGCGGCTATAAAGCTTTGGTTATTGATTCTCGCTGTGAGCAGTTTTGTATTTTTTCTGATCGGCTTTAATGCAGCTCATCATCATCCCGACATTTTTCACGATGGTGACATATACAGGTTCGTTTACATAAAAATATTGTGACGCTAACAATGTTAATAATATCAATTTTTCCTCGCGATATTTCCTACAGATAGTAATTTAAGAAAAAGGCTAAACAATATAACAGCACATAGCAATCATTGATGCACGTAAAAGAATTTAATAAATGCATATCTGTGAGTTCATTATAAAAGAGACACATTAAATAGATCATGGCAAAGTCAGAGTAATTTGCTTTATTCAGTTCTGCATTTTAGTGTATTACTAGAAACATTATATGCGCTTACCTTTCATTTTGATGTGGTTTCGACATTTTCGTAAAAGGAAACAATGTATACTTTTAAAAAATTTTAGATTTATCGAAAAATTCGAAAAAAATGTTCATCAAAAAATTACTTTCTTGCATCGTGTTTCTTCATCCAAACTATTCGAATTGTGTCTTAAATAATTTTTAGTATAATTAAATACAAAGAAGACATTTAAATACGCTGGGACATCGTATATTATCCTATATCACACATTTCACTGTTTGTAAACTGTATTGAAACTTCTTTGTTAAAGGAATGCGTTAAAATTTTTCAATTTAAAACAAAGAAAATTATTTTATGCAATTTTTAAACGTTGACGGGTTTTCAATGTACTTATTGTATAATTCCTAAGTTCGCTGGATGTGGTAAATTACAATCTGCTTTCTTTGTATTATTGTAAGCAAATATGAAAATCAAATAGCATTTTAAATTCAATCACATCGATGTATTAAACTTATTATATTATCAAGTATTGATGTTTAATAATATTTAAGAATTTCAACGACGAGTTAAACTAAATATACAATATTTTTTAGAGATGATCTTGACTGGGGTTTGCTGGAATTAGATGCTGTGAGGGAACGAAAGGTGATCGATGATTCTGCCTTTTTGGTGCTGACTAATTTTGGATTACACGGTCTTCATCATCTTTTACCAACGGTCGATCATTCCTATTTGCCACTTTGTATAAAAGCTTTTGAGCAAACTTGTAAGGAATTTGGAATCAGCATACAAAAGTTTACTCAATGGCAGTTTGTAGTGGGACAATTTAAACAAATCTTACGTACAGAAGCCAAAAAGAATTTTAGGTAAAATAAAAAATAAATTGCGATAAAAGGGGCACCGATACAAATGTGGAAAGTAAATCAAAGTACTGTGCGTCGCTGGTAAGTTGGCAGACGGTAGTAATACGGGTCTGGTTGGATATAACGTAACACATCCACCTTCTTGTAACACAATTAAGTCCGATGCAGACGAATGACTTTTGTCCTTGCGATCTCGCTGCGATCATATATCTTTCTTTTTTTTCCATATTAACCTTTTCGCTACGAAGGTCTTTGCCGAAAAACGCGCCCATAGTATAGGTGGCATTCTTTGCGTTTTTATGTATTAAATTATCTAATTTATCATATTCGTATACAATAAATACTACTTTTCCCATTGCGTGCCTGTAATTCACCAAATATGAATACGATTCATCGAGTGACTACAGCTGTTGATATTATTCAATAGTCGAGCAACTATAGTCGCCCATAGTATGCATAAGTCGATTCGTGACGAGCGATTATAGTCGGTCGTAGTAGCGAAAGGGTTAAAAACAACGAAGACTTACATTTCTGCAGATGTACCTTGCCTTAAGATATTGCTCGCATTCAGAGAATGCTTGCCAGGATACAAAATGGATTTTAGATTGGGACAGTAATAAATATCGATATTTTCGTTCTAGATATACAGGAAAAGATAGCGAAGTTGTTACGCTAAATTAGAAAAAATTATTATCTAGTTTGTAGTTGCTATTTGTCTTGTAAGCATTTATAAATAATCTGTACATTATTATAAGTTGATTCAATTAATAGATCATGTTCTCCTTTATATTTTATTAATTCCTGACAAAGATTTTCATGATAATATCATCGGAGAAATTATATTATTAATATCTGATTGATAGCTTCTACATATTTGTCGTACTCGTTAAAAATTTTAATACTTAACGATGTTAATATAGCTATTTAATGAGCAATCAGTGACTGTAATGAATGTGACTTTAAATCTAATTGTAAGTTTCTATCGTTGATAAAATAATTAATTTTTATGTTATCATTTATTTAACCTTCATTTATTTTAAACATATGTAACGAAGTACGTTTATGACATAAAATGTCAAATATCTCGAGAAGTATTGACATTTCGATGACCTTGGGTTAGTACTTTTACACGCAGGATAATAAAAGGGTTTGTCTGGTTTAACAAAAAAAAAATGGGTTCCATTTAAGAATAAAGTGCAATTGCACCTGGCGGGTGCATCGGTGCACCCACTTAAAAAATAAGACCATTTTTTCTATTTTAACTTAAAAAAGAGCATTAACTGTCCCAGTTCCCAGAATCACCCTGTATATGTAATATTCTACTAGAATCCTTCAGAAGGATATTCATGAAATATAAGTTCAGCACAGTAATTGAAAGGAATAAGAGTTGCAAGGTTATTAACCCTTTGCACTCGAGAGGTGACTCTCACTCACCACTTGGATTAATGCAGCAACTCAAATCGCGTATAATATAATTATTTTACTTCAACTTTTCGTGTATCTTTACATTAAACAAGACTTAATATTGGATCTTAAGCTCGATAATTTTGGTTCGTGCAATATTTTAGAAAGCACTTGTTAAAATCCATTCNCAATAAATATCGATATTTTCGTTCTAGATATACAGGAAAAGATAGCGAAGTTGTTATGCTAAATTAGAAAAAATTATTATCTAGTTTGTAGTTGCTATTTGTCT
>SMSQ01000209.1:0-10710 GCA_019453375.1 Ctenoplectra terminalis
TGTAATTTATGATTTTGTTATTTAATTGTTACTGTTACAGCTATGTGGGGCAGAATATTACGATAGGATGAAATTGAATATTCTGAATAAATTACTGAGCTAATATGCAATAAAAATGACATTAAAGTCTGTAAGTGTTAAACCTTATGGTACTGTGTTGTTATTTGAAAAGTTCTTTATATTTGAGTTATTTAATCGCTAAACTATGGATTGAATAATGACATTCTTCCACCATGGTTAGTGTCCTCTTACAAATCGTGTATTTCAATTTAATGNAGCTATGTAAACCATTTGATCTGGGGTTTATTACACTCCTTGTCAAACGCCAATAAATTTATTCCGTAAATAAATAAACATAGTCAAATTCAAATTTTTTAATTTAGTTTTTAATTTAATTTAACCCTCTGTAGCCCGAATTTTGTCTGCTTATTGGAGAAAATATTATGATTGATTACAGTTTTTCACTCTGGTTTGAAAATGTTTTAACTAATAATTACTGTAGATGGATCGTGGTGTCGCTACGGTAATACAGTAATCAAATGTAATAGTCCAGTGATAACTGAACAAAATTAATTTTTTCAAATATAGATACATTAGTTTGTAACTTTTAAGTCACACGGTCCCATAAAGGGTTAAGTCGCGTTCAATTGATCACTGTTTCATGGAGGTTGAAGACTATCGAAATCATGGCATGCTATTAACACATTGAGTACGGCACTCTGCTGGCTCAATGCGTTTCCAGGGCCCGCACATTTTTGCGCGCTCCACAGAAAAACTTATGCACTGCATATATGCACAATAATCCTCTATGGGACCGTGTGACGCTAAAAGTTACAAACTGATGTATCTATATTTAAAAAAATTAATTCTGTTCAGTTATCACTGCACTACTAAATTTGATTACTGTGTTACTGTAGTGACGCCACGATTCATCTACAGTAATTATTAAAATATTTTCAAATCAAAGTGAAAAACTGTAATCAATCGTAATTTTTTCTCCGATAAGCAGACAAAATTCGGGCTATAGAGGGATAATATCACTTTATTCAAGAACGTTCCTATTGTTACTGTCTTCATTTTCGTCTGAAGACAGTAACAATATCGTCTTATTTGGTGCATCCGATGAATCATCGAACAATATTCATCTTGACTTTCATTTTCTTTATTTATTTCAGACATTTTGCAACTTTTTTAGAATTCGGACCTTTTTCGTAAAATGAATAAAAAGCTGTTTCTTAATAAATTAAAACGCCAACCTTCAAATAACAAAATGTTGCACAATGATAAAACACTTTATAAGGTATGATGCACGATCGACACAGACCTACCGATGCAATGGCTATACTGACCGATTGTTTTCTACTTTTTCGGAATTATTATATTAATTTACTTCACTAATCAATTGTTATAAAATGCGCAGGGTTTCGTTGACCTAGTACGGTAACAAGAAAATCCATTTTTAGCTCCTTGGGTTGTCGATTAAACCGAAAAAACGTTAAAACGAGATATCTCGTAAGCCGCCCACAAAGTTCGGCTTGATATATACGAGATATTTCGTGACCCGTACGAAAAGTGTTAATATTTATAAAAATAGCCGAGATATTATTCATCAAAAATAGCCGTTATAAACATTGCTGAAATGTCCTGGAAACCGTAATAAATTGGCAACGGTAAGAATATACAGAGTCTCAAATAAAGTGAAGAACAACATTCTCGCTGGTCACCGGCCGTCAAACTTATAATTACCTGTGGGTCGGATAATTAATCGAGCGCTGATAGAATATGCGGTACGCGAGAAAGTATTTCGTCAACCCAACGCGTTTAACCCTTTCGGTACGAGCGCCGGATATATCCGGCATCCATTTAATGACCTATGTGTACGAGCGCCGGATATATCCGGCATTCATCTGATGACCTGGTGTTGCTTATATAATTAATAGATTTTTATATAAATATCTATTAATATTAAAACTATGAACGACGCTTGTTAGAAGAAACATTGTTCCATTAACCCTTTCGCGACGACACACCTGTACCACGCTTGGCCACTTTTCGCAACAGCGCGACTGACCATTCTTTGTCGTCTTTCGCGACGGTGCACTAAGTAGCGATTCGGCTCACTTTATTTTTCGCAGGTAACTATTAGTTATTTGAATCTGATGCACTATAAACTCATAGAAAATAAATGCAGTTTTTCGTATCAAGGAATTTTTAGCAATACAATTTTGTGTTGCCTTTATTCGCATGGAAGACTCTTACTGGGAAAAATTCTTTATTTCTCTAACAATAAAATTTGTGCCGTATATTGTTAGCGACAGTCTCTGTGAACCAACAACTGACTACCGTATCTAGACAGCGTCAATCGCTCTAAACTAATAAATGGCTGCCGTGTATAAACGGCGTCAGCCTCTGTGGGCCAAAAAGTGGCTGCCGTATGTAGACGACGTCAGCTGCTGTGATGCACCAAGTGACTGCCGCATATAGACGGCACCCGTCGCGAAAGGGTTAAACAAAGTTCTTATTTAACGTCTAGAAAAATCTTCATACAAAAGAGGACTGACCACGCGCTATGTGTACATTTTCGGAGCGGCGCCGCGTACAGCGGGAGTATCATAGCTGACAGAGCGCTCGTGCCGAAAGGGTTAAACCTAAAGCGTTCCGCGGTCAAAGAGTTAAGGAAATAATAGAAAGGTAATAAAATAAAGCGCGTATAGGAATAAACCAGACAATATAAAAGAATCGTCTTACATGGCAAGAAAAATAAACTGGATATTCAAATTAAAAATGATGGTCCAAACGAATTTACCGATCGGCATAATCCACTACAAATGCAAGTTGGATTCCGGCAATTTCGTAGCGATACTTAAGGACAGACTTCGCCGTACATGGTACCGAAGATTTAACAACCGTGTACTTATTCGCAGCGAAGAACCATTATTACCTTATCAACAACAACTCGGCCGGGATAAATGAGCGCCGGCAAACATTACCAACTAAGCCAGACAAGCAAGTCGGATGCAAATGGTAATAAAACGAGCATCAATGGAAAAGTTACATCAGAAACTACCGGTTCGTAACGACAGTGCATCGAAACAGACCGTGCATTTTCGGCAACAGCTCGTAATGTACGGTCGCGAATCGAAGCAAGGGGATAACTTTAGTAGCCGGATGTCTGATTCGACCTTGTGATCGGCTTGAGAACTTTCGCGACGATATACTTGGAGCTCTGCAGGGAACGGGGCTGCGTTCAATCGAGCGTTAACGAACAACGAGCTACCTACACCGCGAATCCGTCCATCGTTGATCGTTGGATCAGTCCAAACGCGCGGCTGCCTCGAGATTGATAACGAGAAGTCGTTCGAATCTTGTTGCTCGCCGTTGAAAGCTCACCATGCTCACCATGGATTGATTTTTTAATTTTTTGCGCTTCTACGTTCAAGCTGGACCAGGCATTCCATTTTTGCGCTATTTCTTTCAGTTTTAGCGTACGAAATATACAGATTGTCTCAAAAGGTCTGTAAGTCCCTTTAACCCTTTGACTACGGCAGACTTTGGCACGCACTGGCCGTACGGTACGGTACGAATTCACTCGCGACGTCCACTCGGTACGGCGAAATTTTTCGTTAGACGCGTACTTCTGAGGAAGTATATTAAAGTATTCAAAATACTGAAAAATTTAAAAACGGGCGAAACAAGCGAAATTTGATTTGGACGCCAATTGGCGCCTACAATACCGGGAAGCCAATATGTTTCGGACGCCGATAGGCGTCAACAGTAGTCAAAGGGTTGAGGAATGATTTCTGAGATGATTAGTTAGAGATGAACGAGTTATTAACACGTTGACTGCCGTAAAATACATAATTAGAGTGAATATCGATGGTGATAAATTTTAAAACAATACCACTGTTACCATAATGGTTTGAAGAAATTAATGCCATACAGAAGATGCAAAAATAATTTTATCGATACAAGGAAAATATACATATTTTTTTCAACATAATAAAAAATAAAAACGCATAGAAAGAAATTCATGTTGGCGCCATGGGCAAACTACGTAAAATGCGCGCGGCAGTCAACGTGTTAATGAGAAATACTGTCGAATCGCAGAGCGAGTAAAGTGTCTAGCTGTCAGTGGGAGTGTTGATGCCGCACCGCGCTTGTGTCTTAACGAACAACTCAGAACAGCATGCACATACACTACCGCTCTCAAAAGTATCCGGACACTTGCTTATTTTTAACAGAATGTAATTTATGATTTTGTTATTTAATTGTTACTGTTACAGCTATGTGGGGCAGAATATTACGATAGGATGAAATTGAATATTCTGAATAAATTACTGAGCTAATATGCAATAAAAATGACATTAAAGTCTGTAAGTGTTAAACCTTATGGTACTGTGTTGTTATTTGAAAAGTTCTTTATATTTGAGTTATTTAATCGCTAAGCTATGGATTGAATAATGACATTCTTCCACCATGGTTAGTGTCCTCTTACAAATCGTGTATTTCAATTTAATGCACAATTGGAAAATTATTATTAACAGAAAGTTTCAATTTGCAATGTGTCGATTCCTTAACCCTCTATGGGATCGTGTGACGCTAAAAGTTACAAACTGATGTATCAATATTTTAAGAAATTAATTTTGTTTAGTTATCACTGCACTATTAAATTTAATTACTGTATTATTGCAGTGATACCACAATTCATCGATAGCAATTATTACTTTAAGAATTTTCCAATCAAAGCGAAAAACTGTAATCAATCGTAATTTTTCCTCTGATAAGTAGACAAAATTTGGACTGTAGAGAGTTAAGAAAGTAGTAAATATTACTTTCAATCATTAAATTGTCATTAATTTATATGTTTTAGTAACATTTATGTATCATCGCTATAAACTGATCAAATTGACAAATTTATCAGTGTTCGAATACTTATGAGCGATAGTGTACGTCTTAATAACTCAGCGGTTTGCACCAGAAGAAAGAGAAAACAGCACCGTCCTCGTCTCATAGTTACAAACAAAACAAAACAAAGAAAAAAAGAAAAGAAAACGTAATATAAATAATTCAGGTCTTCAAATCAAAGATGTCACAACTGTATACTTATAACAAAATATAAATACCAATAAGCTATAATTCTCTACTATTAACCAAAGTCTATAAATCTCTAAGTCAAAGAATTAATAAACGTGCTGTTGAAAGAATCAAAACTTAAAGGAATCATGTAACTGCCCACTCATGGTACAACGAAATGAATTCGCTGCATTTTTTTTCCTTACTTTTTTTATTACGTGAAATCAGCTTCTCGACATTCGTATCGCGATTTAGCGGCCACCAACAGAGCACAAGCGCAAACGTTTGCATCAGTGTTGGTGCGCGCATACATTCATCCGCAGGAAAACTCAGCCGTACGCGTCTGGCAACGGTCTCCGTATGGAAACGACTCCCCCGGGGGTGGCTATATTAAAATTCCTGAAACTTTTTAATCTTTCCAGCGCAGTTAAATATTAATAACGAAATCTCGCACAGGGCAACGTGTTCCTCGGTGGCGAGGAACACGTCGACCGCTGCTCGTTATACTTCCGCCGATCTCGCGAGACCACATCGATGTCACGCGTTCTTTGCAGCGCTATCTGTTTTTTACGTACACGTACGTGTTCGCAAGTTCACAGACTTGCCAAGGTGAAACGGTCTAGTTACCTGGTGGACTAGGTGCCCAAATTTTATTCCCGTATCTAATTTCGTACCCTGATCTATCTTTGTCGATGAGCGCTGCAGTTTGTTAACACGTTGCGGATGGACGACGAAGTTTCACGTATTTTGTGTTTTATATCTTGGAAAGGTAAAAGTAGAAATCGACGATGTATAAAATTATTATATCGCATTTTCAATTTAATTAATATTATAGTCTTCTCTTTATATTCTTATATATTCTTTTCTTCGTATTCTTATATATTCTTATAGTTCTGTTTAATCGTATCTTTAGAACACAAATTATTTTTCAAGATATGTAAGCAAGAATTTATTTGATCGTAATTTTATTCCATAGTAAGGTTTACAAAAATGAGATCTCGCTGTCAATGTGTTAACAGCAGATGTAATTTATAATAGAAATGCTAGTGGTACACTATCTGTAAAAAGAAATAAATTCGTCTTTTCAGAATCTTTCATAAAGCTTTGTTTCTACGCGAATTTTTTATGTGATTTTTGCTTAAATCCTTGATTTGACTATATACACATATATGCATGTAGTTTAATAAATGAAACATTTTTTTAAACGTACAAAATCGAATAACATACATTTTTCTTCTCAACCTTTTTCTTATTAGAACCTATTAGAACCTATTAGAACCAAGGAAACGAGATTGGGAATCCATTTCTTAGCAACTGAAAAACGCACCACCCTTTTGCACATATTTTTTACTTAGTTCGCATGAACTTTTATGAAACTGTTGGATGACTAGGCCTAGAGCAGATAGAACCCGCGGACCAATCTTAGTCACGGCAAATATCGGTCCTAAGACGAGTCAGCCGTGCTAAGAGTCGGGGTCTGACTCTGCCTAGGATGGCTCATCAAGAGACTAGATCATCCACTCTCCCCATTTCCAAAAGATATAAATACCTTAACACTAGATTTACGGAACCCGTTAATTTGACACAGTTCTGATCTCGTGTTTGAGTTTAACAAGTTTAGCACGGGAAATGTAAACTCGAAATGAAATTTCTACACGAAAACCATGCTCAATAAATCTTTGTTAATAGAAATTTATTGATTTAAAATGAAGTGAAATAGTGATGTTACGAAAAATCTGTATTTTAGTGTACCCATCAAAATGATCCAATCGATGTACGTAAACCTAGTATTAACCCTTTGACTACGGCAGACTTTGACACACACTGGCCGTACGGTACGGTACGAATTCACTCGCGACGTCCACCGGGTACGGCGAAATTTTTCGTTAGACACGCATTTCTGAGGAAGTATATTAAAATATTCAAAATACTGAAAAATTTAAAAACGGGCGAAACAAGCGAAATTTGATTTGGACGACAATTGGCGCCTGCAGTACCGGGAAGCCAACATGTTTCGGACGCCAATAGGCTTCAGCAGTAGTCAAAAGGTTAAGGACTACGAAGCGCTAGCATTATAATTCAACAAAAAGCACGCGACCTCTTTATACAAAAATATTATTAAGTTGAACTCGATTCTGTGATCCCGGAATCCAACAAAACATTGATTACAGATCTCCGTTACACAGCTTTCAAATTAACTGCATCAATTTTCTCACATTAAAAAATCAATCTAATTTTGAATAAATACAGAAAAACGTTTCGAGAATCGAAATTTGGGTCCCTTACCCAATAAGGATCCGCACCAACGTAACAGAAGCTGACGCTAACGACACCATGGTGTATCGTAAGCTAGAATCCACGCGACGCTAGGCTGAAACGAGAAGAGGGACGCGTCGCAGGGTAGAAATGGGACGAGAGGACGGCGGAAAAATTATATCCAAGAGGTCTACTGTTAGTATTTGTCTATGCATCGGTGGTGGTGGCAACCGCAAGGTGTAGTTACACGTATTAGTCGGTGCGCGTTACGGCGAAGGGTAGTTAAGAGTGAAGAGCGAGAACGTAAGAGGAAGAGGAACAGAGAACGGAGTGCAGAGCTTACTTAGCCGCCATTTAAACCCGAAAGCGAGCTTTGGTTCTCCGGCTGAGATCAAGCTGCGATATTAACGACCTAACGCTGTACCGGTCTGCCCAAAACAGGCGGTCCTTGCAGAAAATATCGAGAGGTGTTTCGCTCCGAAGGGACAGAGAATCGTGAGGATTATCGTTAGCTACTTCATGACAGACTCGCAAAGAAAAAGGCTATTTGTTAGGACAACGGACTGACACAAGTTTATGATACGGACACGCCAGCTGCTATTTTTGAGGACTTGTTAATTTTACCGTTTTTTGCATGTCAGTAACTTAATTACCAGGAGAACCGTCGAAACCTTAGTTACTACCTGAGCCTTCGGCCTCTCCGCTCAATAGCAATTGACGTATCATAATCTTTATCACTCGGACTACGGACTTGACGCACACGTGGCCGCCACCTTTTGACTTTACCCGATTTACCGAAATATTTCCATCACCCAAGGACTGCTTGTAGAAAACGCCCCAACTACAGACACGGACACAGATTGGACAAGACAATTTTCATTACAAGAATTAGCTTCAAGGACACACCCCTGGACGGACAAAATTTAGATATAAGGACATAGGATACTTTCGGACGTGGTTATTATTACTTTTGGACTTTTGGACAATTACGTTCGGACTGCGACATTCGTCAAGGACATTCATTCATTAATAATACTTGGACTCTCAATCTTGGACATTAGACAGTGATATCTGCTAAATTGTGTTGTATACCTAAAAATATTTAATAAAGTATTGTTATTGTTTTGGCAAATTGTTTTTTGCTACATATACGGCTCGACGAACTTTGTGGGAGCTAAACACTATTTTTGAGTATCTTTTGAAGTACCACCATCATAATGTGAGAATGGTAATTCGGGAATGAACGTTTAGTCCGGAGCGATTGGTGTGCGAACGAAGGGTACGCGAGTCCGAGAGATAGAGGTGCGAAAGAAGAGTGTTTGGGACAGCTCGACAGCGGTGAGAACGAAGAGTGTTTGGGGACAGAGCGATAGAAGTGTGAAAGAAAAGTGTTTGGGCCGAGTGATCGAGATTACTGCGTGACCGAAGATTTTCTGAGAATGCATGGAAGAGATTGAGGAATGAAGAGAGAATGTTTGAATATATGGTCGGAGAAAATGCGCGTGCGAGGTAGTCTGAAAGAGAATCCAGTGAGTGGAAGAGCAGAGCGAGTATTATACGAGTTTAGTGTGAGAGTTAAAATTAGAAATAAAGACTTTGTTATTTTGTTAAATCGAGTTGGTCGTTGAGATACTTTACCGGAGCTGAGCCAACATTCCTATAATAATTTCACCGTTACTATAGATTCAGTTAATTTTCGTCCTCAATAGCTATGCACCGCGACTCGAATATCGTCCAAAGACCAGCGAACAATTATACTTTCGACGCGCTGTAAATTTGTGATCAACTACCAATCGACGCGACCTACACGAGAAGAGATAGAACGCAGAAGTCGTAAGTTCCTGATGAGTCAAATTAGGTGTCCTGTTCTGAGTCACGCTTATTCCAATTATTGGCTAAATCCATCACATCTACAAATGCATCGCGTGACAAAGGTCGTCGAGGTAGAACATCGAAACAAAATGAGATAGCGCGATAGAGAGGAATGACTGAAGCGCATTAGCGTGGACGTAGACTCACGAGGAGTGTTATGGGAGTTGACACACGCCGATTTTGATGAAATTTGGTATGATATGGATCTCGAAAAAATATTATGCACGTATTTTTTTTATATCCGTCAACGTTCAGTTGGAAGGGACGATATTAGGTCTCGGGCCGTGCTTTGTAAGGCGAACTACTTATTTAATGCGTTTAGTGACTTAATAATCAAAAATAAAAATAGTCAAATATTTTAGGTACTATTTGATTTGTACTAATAGAAATACACAAGAGCGGGTTTGCCATCAGGAGTTTGGGGAAATTCCCGGTGGGCCGATAGGGATTCGAGGCCGCTCTACGTGGAATCTAATTTTTGTACCAAAAACAATGTGGGTAAAATTACGGTCGTAAATTCTTTCTAATTGTTGTAAGTAATGGGAAAGCGTGAATGCTGGACATTAAATTTATTATATTATTATTATATATAAAAATATAATAAATATAAAGCGCGGAGACAACAGTCTCGTTAATCGTCGGCCGTCTTTCTAGCTTTGTAATCAGTCGGCGTTTTTCGTTAATAACTCCTTAACAAAGCCGAATTTGACATTTTTGCGAAAGAAGAAATTGCTTTAAATCGTCCCAAAAATCACCCCTTTAAAAATTACTCATATTGTTTGTGTAGAAAAAGATAGAACTTGAATATTATTTCGTCTAACAGGGATAGAAATCATAATAATTTGGAAATTTTGTATATTGTTCTATATTAAGTGCATTCTATGCAATTTTGCGCCTTTAAATTTCTTATAAACGCATAAAAGTTCACAATCCAGTGATAACCAAATATACAGGGTATCTTAAATACTGTAAAATATTTAATGTTTTAAAAATAATTAACACTGTAACTTTGGGAAAATATCAAATTTAGCTTTTTTAACAAGTTATTAATAAAAAAAACACCGATCAATCACAGAGCGAAAATAGTTGCCGGCGACCAGCGAGAGCGTTGTTCTTCACTTTCTTTGGAACAACCTGTATAGTCCTACTGTTGCCAATTTATTACGCTTTTCAAGACAAATTCAACTATGTGTACGACTATTATTGATCAATAATATCTCGGCTATTTTTATAAATATTAGTAATGAGTCACAATTTCTGTGGTCTTCAATCTCCGCGAGAGAATGAACAATTGCATGCGACACACTATGCTTTTAAACCATTTTGACGTATTCATTTTTCCAAACGAATTACTTAGTTAAAAACACACATAAATGCGCTACAAATTAAACAAATTTGTTGAACATACCATACAGATACCTACATGTATGTAAGTAGAGGAATGTCTTGGTGTGTGTGAAAGAGAGAGACTCCTCATAAAACCTAAATATTTTAATATGTCGCGAAGTA
>SMSQ01000222.1:8329-38436 GCA_019453375.1 Ctenoplectra terminalis
TGTTGACCGGGGATTTTACACGGGAACTATGTCATGTCACTGGTTATTATTTTGTAATTTAATATGGAAGTAAAACGTTCTAAATAAACTGTAATTGCTGAAGAAAGCATTTATTTTGGAGAATTTGGAAACCTGATTTTTATTATCGACGTAATTTTTGATATTAGGTTTTTTTTATTCTGTAATATCTTGTTTGAATAGCCGTTTTATCGTTTAGGTTCGAAATGTTCGGTTCGATTGTCGCAGAAATAAAAACGTTTATTTTTAACCTGATCAAATTTTTATTCTAGATTTTTTTTTGTTGTCCGGAGTTTATATGGGAATGATCGTGAAAAAAAAAATTTGGCGCTAGCCCCTTCCGTGGGACCTTCGACGCCGGAAATTAGTAATGAAAAGTAATTAAAAGTAATTAAAAATTAGTGTTCGTCGCGCGTAGCCCGAACGACGCACCATGTCTCTCGCGCGGTATTGTAAGCGAAAGATTTAATTTGCTTTTCGCGCTAGAGTTCGATACCGGGGTTATCTTTGTGCGATTCAGGTTGATCATGCAACGATTTTCATTGGAAAAATGATGGCCAGCGGCGTGGCCAGCGGATATGACGAGATCCACGCGTCGAGAAATATTTGCTTTCGGGTTAGCACGCGGTCCCGACGAATCCGGATTTAAACGAAAGCCCTTTACACAGCGTGCATCTGTACCGCATTGTTTGGGATTTAGTTCGGTCGGCTGTTCTCGAAACTGGTTCATACCGTCAAAAAATCGTAAACACGATCGGTCGTGTTCTTTTTCTTTCATTTTCAGCTTCGTTCCATGGCACTCTTCTGGCCGTAGCTCGTCGACCGTGTTCCTTTTCCTCGTGCGAATGACAATACAGAAATTGTTGTGTCCGTGAATGGGTCGAGGGTTTACGAAGGTTTCTGCTTTGTATAAAAATTTCTTTTCCTTTTTTTTCTTTTTTTTGAACGACTAACTTTGATTTACTTGAACCGAGTTGATTTTTGTTCGATTTTATTTGTTGCTAGGGAGAGGAGAAATTAATTTGTCGTTGGTGAAAATTATTTTTCTTTTTTTGTATTTTTAAAAGACGAAGTTTTTGGTGTTAAGTATGTAATTGTTATTGATATACCGTAGTAAATTTATTTTTCTTGCTTCTGATAATTTATAAAGTAATTATTAATTATTTTAATCATTTACTCCACAAAATAATACTGATTTTATATACTCCATAATTTTATTTTACTTCATAAAATAATATTGATTTTATATTCTCCACAATTTTATTTTACTCCATAAAATAATATTGATTTTATATTCTCCACAATTTTATTTTAATCCATAAAATAATATTGATTTTATATACTCCATAATTTTATTTTACTCTATAAAATAATATTTATTTTATATACGTCATAGTTTTATTTTTTAAGTAATTAAAAATAATCTAGAAAACAGATTTTTAAGATTCTGTGTAGACGTTACAATTTGTATCAAACTAACACGTAGCAATTACTTTATTTTCTCTTCCAAATTGTTCAATGAATATTTTATCTAATATCAGATAAAAATAAAAATTAAGTTTATTTCTTTCTCCAATTACTTTTATCAAATAACAAAATTTAGCAAAACTTCTAATCAAACAAAAAAAATTCTGTCTCAAAGTACAATTACTAAAACATTAATCATTGCATTCTATAAAAGTAATACACCCAAGCAATATAAAATAATTAAAACTAAATTACGAATTATTCACAGAAAAGAAAAAGTATTATTTCAAAGTTAATAAAAACCCTAAAAAAAAAAAAACAATTGCTAACGTTGAAGCAAGAAAATAAAATCCATATTAAAGGAGAAATCTACAACGCGTATAAAATAATTAAAAGCAAATTGCGAATTATTCACAGAATAGCAAAAGTATCAATTCAAAGTTAACAAAAACCCAGCAAAAAAAAAAAAAAATTGCTAACGTTGATGCAAGAAAATAAAATCCATATTAAAGGAGAAATCTACAACGCGTATAAAATAATTAAAAGCAAATTGCGAATTATTCACAGAAAAGGAAAAGTATCAATTCAAAGTTAACAAAAACCCAGGAGAAAAAGAAAATGGATAATTGTGAAACAAGAAAATAAAATAAACCCACAACGCGTATAAAACAATTAAAAGCAAATTACCAATTATTCAGAGAAAAGGATAAGTATCGATTCAAAGTTAACAAAAACCCAGCAGAAAAGGAAAATGGATAATTCTGAAAGAAGAAAATAAAATTAACGCACAACGCGTATAAAACAATTAAAAGCAAATTACCAATTATTCAGAGAAAAGGAAAAGTATCGATTCAAAGTTAACAAAAACCCAGCAGAAAAGGAAAATGGATAATTCTGAAAGAAGAAAATAAAATAAACCCACAACGCGTTAACAAATCCACCCAACCTGATAACGCAACCGGAAAAAAAAGAGGAACAGAAATGTTCAGAATCACAGTGGATACACAGAATTCGTTATCGCTTATCTCGATTTCATTTTCACCTCGTCGCGAGCTACTCTTGCATCGTTAGTTACCGATGGCGAGGAACAAATACACCGGAGAGATAAGGTCTGCTCGTAATCCTGTTCGCGATTTCGTGGCCGATAGACGCGATCCGACACAGAATAACAAGACCGTTTTCCGGTTGAATTCCGTTCCCACTCGGGTTAAACGCAGCGAGTGTTTGAAATTCGCGCGCGTGAAGCGTGGTTTGACGACACTCGCTTTACGCCATACGCCTAGGTGCGCGTTGAATGCAGGTTGACACCGCGTGGCATACTTTGTTATGCCAATATAGTTTGCATTCGTCGAGCAATTTTATTTTTAACCAAGATAAAAAAATTCGACCACTCGTCCCGTTGTTGTTTTTTAAATAAAACGTTACTCGACCAACGAGAAAGAGAGACAGATATTAATATCTTAGCTTGTTATTCTCGTACAGAAAGAACGACTTGATATTTTTTATAAGATACTGATATTGTAAATTTAAGATTAATTGGAGGAAGGTTAAATAGAGGAAAATATTTTATTTATTATTTTAGGGTAAATCTGGGGGAAACTGGACAGTATTACTATCTCAGAATAAAATTAATAAATTGGCTTATTTTTATTCTCGCACAGAAAGAACGATTTGTCAATATTTTATAATTCTCTTTTGAGAGTTCGACTTAAGCTTAAATAAAAAATAAATAAAAGAAGCTTGATATTTTTTCTAAGATACTGATATGGTAAATTAAAGATTAATTGTAGGAGGGTTAAATAAGGGAAAATTATATTTTTATTTATTATTTTAGAGTAAATCTGGGGGTACTGGACGGTATTACTATCTCAAAATAAAATAAATTGGCTTATTATTATTCTCGCACAGAAAGAAAAACTTATTGATATTTTATAATTCTCTTCTGAGAGTTCAACTTAAGTTTAAATAATAGAAAAAAGAAAGAAACTTGTTGATATTTTTTCTAAGATACTGATATAGTATTTTTTATATATTTTTATATATTATTTATTATATTAGGGTAATTCTTGGATAGTGCGATCACCGATGGAAACTTATTATTATTCTCTTACTGACGATTGTTATTAATCATATTTAAAATTTTGTGCACACTAGAAATTAGAACTGAGAAAAACTATTTCTAAGCCTCCAGTTTCCTTTAAATAATTTTCCAATTTTGAGAGAAATATAGAAAAAGCTATCATCAATGTTCTAAATTTCCTCGTTTTAATTTTATATCAGAGACACATTTCTATCCTAATTAATAATTTCTTTCAGTAATATTAGAGTAAGTTCAAATTTAAAAGAAATTGAGGACCGTAGCAGAGTTAAATGTGTAAGATCTGGACATTGTTTCACGATCGACGCTCTGAGCATTGCAAAATTGAAGAAAAACCAACGTATACTAATTTTCTCTCGTATTATATTTTATATAAACTATATCTTAACCCTATAATACCTCAACCTTAAATTGCAAACATTTATTTCTTCGCTTCAAACATACCTATACCCAAAATTTCTTACGCTTTAATTTTCCCGAAACGATAAAAACATAAAAAAAAAAAAAAAAAAACCAACAACGCAATGCATAATGCGTCTCACAATTACGAGTCGGCGGCCAGACAGGAAGCTGCGAGTTATTCTCGCGGAAGCAACATACGCGTTGCGTGCAGCTATATTAATCGCAATTCCAATTAACTGGTGCACTTGTAATACACGCGCGCTAAGTCTAATGTGGGACGGCGATAAATCAGCCGGAGCCCACCGCGTCCAAAGTCGCATCTGTAACCGACCCCGCCGTCTCGTTGCTCGACATCGAACGATGAATCAAATCGTTCGCGATTCGACGCGCAGCGTCGAGAAACGCGGACCCCAAATTACTCGCCAGGCTTCGTAATGCGGGGCCGATTGTTGGATAAGTAATGGCGTCGCGCGGTACCAATGGCTCGCAATATGCGTTTTCGAATAGCGTTGCTTGCAAATCATCGGCGAACCGGTGGCCTCTCGGAATGGAACGAGACGCGCACGATCGCGGCTTTTATGCCGATTCGCTTTTACGCTCGATTCGACGGTACGATATTTTCTATTACGACGAGGTTGTTCGATGGTGAGGATCGATTCGTGTTTTGGGTGGATTGGTAGCGGAGGGAAGGTTTGTTTGAGATGTGGCTGGGGAATGCAGGGAAATTTATTGGGTTTCTAAGGGTGTTGGTTGGTTTGATGGGGTAAGTGGTGTGTGTTGGTATGGTTTGGGTTAAGATGGTGATTATTTGAGTTCTGTGTTTTTTGGTTTGAGTTCTGAGTTCTGTGTGTGTTGTTTAATTTAGAGGTGTAAGTGGTGAGGGTGTGATTTGGGTTAGGACGGTGATTATTTATGTTGTGTGTTCTGTGTTCTGAGTTGTGAGTTCTGTATCTGTTGTTTGGTTTGATGGGGTAAGTGGTGTGTTGGTATGGTTTGGGTTAAGATGGTGATCATTTGAGTTCTGTGTTTTTTGTTTCGAGTTCGAAGTTCTATGTGTGTTGTTTAATTTAGAGGTGTAAGTGGTGTAGGTATGGTTTGGGTTAGGACGGTGATTATTTATGTTCTGTGTTCTGTGTTCTGAGTTGTGAGTTCTGTATCTGTTGTTTGGTTTGATGGGGTAAGTGGTGTGTTGGTATGGTTTGGGTTAAGATGGTGATCATTTGAGTTCTGTGTTTTTTGTTTCGAGTTCGAAGTTCTATGTGTGTTGTTTAATTTAGAGGTGTAAGTGGTGTAGGTATGGTTTGGGTTAGGACGGTGATTATTTATGTTCTGTGTTCTGAGTTCTGAGTTCTGTATTTTTAATTCTGAGTTGTGAGTTGGGAATTCTGAGTTGTAAGTTTTAAGGTGTAAGTTGTGAGTTCTAAGTTCTGAGTTGTACGTTTTAAATGGTGAGTTCTGAGTTTTGAATTCTAAATGGTGAGTTCTGATTTCTGGGTTTTGAATTCTGAGTTGTTAGTTTTAAGTTCTGAGTTCTGAGCTCTGAGCTCTGAGCTCTGATTTCTGATTTCTGAGTTCACAATTCTCAGTTCTCAATTCTTAGTTCTCAGTTCTCAGTTCTCAGTATTCAGTTCTCAATTCTGATTTCTGAGTTCTCAGTTCTCAGTTCTCAATTCTGATTTCTGATTTTTGATATCTGAGTTCTGATTTATGAGTTCTGAGTTCTGAGTTGTTAGTTTTAATTTCTGAGTTCTGAGCTCTGATTTCTGATTTCTGATTCCTAAGTTCTCAATTCTTAGTTCTGATTTCTGAGTTCTCAGTTCTCAGTTCTCAATTCTGATTTCTCACTTCCTAGTTCCCAGTTCTTTAAATAAGAATCTCAGCTGACTCCCGCATAAAATTTCAAAAAATTTCCAACCGCCAACAATAAAATTACACCCATTCCAAAAAAAAAAAAACACAAAGCAATAGCTATTTGCAGAAAAACACATAAAACACAATAGAACCAAATAATTCCGCCCAAAACCCTACCAACATAAATGTACACAACTTATTAAAAAAATTTCAAACCACTCCCACAGTTCCATCCTTAAAAGCTCCTTACCCATGATCGTCCACGAACATCCACTCATCTGCATCTTCCAGCTCACCTACGATTTATCGTTTCACGGCGTCCTCAAACCCGTGCATGTGCGTAGCAGCGAACGTGCAGGTGCACGCGGGAAGAAAACTCGATCGCGAGCGATGCTGGTTCGCGACGAGGCTTGGCACGCGGTTATTTACGGCGTGCTTCGCGTGCTTTTTGCCCCTGCGTCTACCTGGTCCCGATAAAATTCCTCGTTTCCCTTTTTCTTTGCCTTCGTACGTTGTATCTCCTTGTTGTCACACGGCTGCCTCGAGAACGCCGGAAACCGCCGCGTGCTTCGACCCCTTTGGCTGCGATAACTGGATGCCACGGGCACAGGGTGGGATTAAAAATTCAGCTTAGCGTACTCTGACCCGTTCCCTAAAATATTGCCACGGATCGAACGTTCTCTGTTCCCTGTGGAAATTGTTAGCCCGGTGATATTGAATTTTTGCAGACCAAAAGAAGCGTTTCGGTCCTCGAGACGAGAAAATTGTGTTTTGTGCTCCTTTCTGGTGGATGAGAATAATGTTTTAGGAAGAGGGGCGAGTAGAAGGTTTGCGGTTTGGTTGGTTCGAGGGTTGGAGGGTTGAAATTATTAGATTAAAGAGTATTTAAGTTGATTGTTGGTTTTGTTATTTTATGACAATGCTGTTTAATTTGATCAGTTTGTTGTTTTATCGTTTGTTGAAATAGGATTGTATTGATTGAATTATATTAATAATTATGTGTAAATAAATTAAGCTTCTACAGCTATTTGGGAATGTCTCAAAAAATTATTAAATTGAATAGAATTTAAATTGATTATTAGTTTAGTTATTTTATGACAATGCTGTGTTAATTTGATAAATTTATTGTTTGATCGTTTGTTAAAATACGATTGTGTTATTATTTATTAGATCTGGGCGGAATTAAGCTTCTATAATTATTTATAAATAAGTAAAAAAATTATTAAATTAAATAGTATTTAAATTGATTATTATTTTAGTTATTCTGTGACAATGCTGTGTTAATTTGATTGTGTTATTATTTATTCGATCTGGGCGGAATTAAGCTTCTACAATTATTTATAAATAAGTAAAAAAATAATTAAATTAAATAGTATTTAAATTGATTATTATTTTAGTTATTCTGTGACAATGCTGTGTTAATTTTATTGTGTTATTATTTATTAGATCTGGGAGAAATTAAGATTCTACAGCTATTTGTGAATAACTAAAAAAAATGATTAAATTAAACATTATTTAAATTAATTATTATTATAGTTATTCTATGACAATGCTGTATTAATTTGATTGTGTTACTATTTATTAGATCTGGAAGAAATTAAGCTTCTACAACTATCTGTGAATATCTCAGAAAAAGTTATTAAATTAAATAGCATTTAAATAGATTAAATTAAAATAGATTTTAATTAAAATTAATTAAATAGAATAGACTAGTCTAATTACTGTTCTATCGTGTGTTAAAATAAGGTCATATTATTATTTATTAAGTCAGAAAAGACGTTAATATCTACAACTGAAAATAATTGTAAATTTATGCAAATGAGGTATTTTAAAAAAATATTCTTGCAAAGTATTAGTCTCATAATACCATTCAAATAAATCTTCAATAAATAGTATTAAAAGACATCAAAATCTGCAACTGAAAATAATTGTAAATATATGTAAAAAACAATTTTTAAAAAATAGTCTTAATACGTATAAAATACTTGTGATAATGATGAAATAATGAAATAATTGTAGCGATGCAATAATACGTAATAAAATACTTATTGCATCGCCACAATTCCAAGATCCATTCAGCCTCATTTAAATACCCTGTATAATGCAACAGAATATTAACAAAATGGTTGCAACCAACGAATCCTACATGCGTAAATTTATGGATAAAAAAAGAGACGCCTTTTATCAGCGTGAAAAAAAAAAAGAAACGCGAGCAGCGCCAGCAATAAATGTTCGATCATAGCGTCAGCGTCAAAAGCATCGCGTCCGCGATTATTTACGACACGCTTGGCATTTTTCGCGGATTTCCGGTACGCGCGATAAAGCTCCACTCGGAGCAGCGCGTCCTGCTTGGAAAATCCTCGCTTGGCCGGAAACCACCGGCATTTCCAGCGGCCGGCGTCGATAACCCGACGAATACACCGACCCTTAGATTAAAACATCCACGATCACGTCGTTTCTGTCCGCCCCCGCCTTTTTCCGCTCCCTTATTTCTGCTCGCAGCGTCGCAAATTAAAATCGGAAACACGGCTTCGCGAAATCGAAAGCAAAAAGGGGCTCGAGAGGAACAAGATCGGAGATTAGGTTCGTTGATGGATTGCAAACGGGAATTGAATCGCTGTGCCGCGTATGGGAAGCTTCTTTGTTAAATAGATTGAGCCACGAGATAAATTTATTAACCAGTTGAACGCGTTCGACGTGTATATTAAATGTTTTTTTTTTCTTTTTAACGAATGTACTCGTACACTCATGCATTTTATTCAATTTTTCTTCCGATTTACTAATTTTTGTTCGCTACGCCCTCTCATGCATTTTACTCAGTTTTTCTGCTAATTTGCAAATTTTTATTTACTGTGCGGATGATACACTCGTACATCTCACTCATTTTTTAACTAATTTACAAATTTTTATTTATTATGTGGATGATACACTCATTTTTCTACTAATTCGCAATTTTTTATTTACTCTACAGACGTTATACTCATTTTTCTACTAATTCGCAATTTTTTATTTATTCTACGGATCGTACACTCATTTTTCTACTAATTCGCAAATTTTTATTTACTCTACAGACGATACACTTATTTTTCTACTAATTCACAATTTTTTATTTATTCTACAGATCATACACTCATTTTTCTATTAATTCGCAAATTTTTATCTACTCTGTAGATGATATACTCATTTTTCTAGTAATTCACATATTTTTATTTACTCCGCGAATGATACACTCATGCATCTCACTCACTTTTCTACTGATTCCCAAATTTTTATTTACTCTACAGACGATACACTCATTTTTCTACTAATTCGCAATTTTTTATTTATTCTACGGATCGTACACTCATTTTTCTACTAATTCGCAAATTTTTATTTACTCTACAGATGATACACTCTAAATAAAATTTTTATTTGCTGTACCTATGATGCACTCATCCATCTAACTCATTTTTCCAGTAATTCACAAATTTCTATTTACTCCGCTCACGATACACTCACACACCTCGCTCAACTCTCTCCTAATTCTCAAATCTTTATTTACTCCGCGGATAAAGCACGCATGCACAGTTGCTATAAACCTGAGTATAAATCGACTTAAAACGAGTCTCGAGGCGGAAGGGATCCCCGGCAGGAATGAATATGTTCCATCGCAAAGCTCGAACATATTATCAGATTTTCAGCGACTCGTCGGAAAGCAGAGAAGAAGCTGGAGAAGAGGATCGCGGGTCGGCGGTCCGACGAATATAACTTTACTGGCAGCATTTCAAGATAATTCAAGATAGATTTGCTCGGATCATGGGATATACGCTGCGGGACGGGAAAGAGAATCCCTTTTGACGAGTCAAGCTCAGTCGAATGCGTGCCATTCGTTGATAACGGGTTCGTGCGACAGCTCGACCATGTTTCGCGAAATCCAGAGATTCGGACTTTTCAATTTCGTCGTGGAACCCAGTCCGCGTTGGCAAGAAGGTATTAATGTGTCGACGCTTCCAGGCAAACCGATTGACACTCTCGACACCGCGAAAATTTCACATTTTCCTTTTCTCGTTGCACCGCTGCGTGTCTTGCGGGAACAGAGTAATCTTGTTCCACTATCGCAAACGAGGAGCACGTTGACAGTTTATTTTGGAGGTACGAAAGATTTCTTGATAGATGTCGCGATCCAAGTTTCCATCTGCGAGCTGCTGGGATAGCTTGTTAGAAAGTTCTCCGACTTGTTTATTTTTTTTTTTTAGGTTGGCGCATATGGAATGCCGGATTTTCGCTGCATGTAAATATTTGTGTTACTCTTTCCGCCGTGTGATTGTTAATTCGCGCTCCGATGGCGTCGTGTAATTTTGTTCGGAGATCATTTTTTTTTAATTAGATTCTATATTTTCATCGATTGACACACTTGTTTTATTTTAAAATAAAAGTAAGTTAACTAAATGAATGAGAAATCGTAAATTTGCATAATTTTGTTCAGAGATTATTTTTGTAATTAGATTCCAAATTTTCATCGATTCACATACACTTGCTTTTTTTTTAAATAAAAGTAAGTTAACGGAATAAATGAGAAATCATGAATATGTATAATTTTGTTCAGAGATTATTTTTGTAATTAGATTCTATATTTTCATCGATTGACACACTTGTTTTATTTTAAAATAAAAGTAAGTTAACTAAATGAATGAGAAATCGTAAATTTGCATAATTTTGTTCAGAGATTATTTTTGTAATTAGATTCCAAATTTTCATCGATTCACATATACTTGCTTTTTTTTTTAATAAAAGTAAGTTAACGGAATAAATAAGAAATCATGAATATGTATAATTTTGTTCAGAGATTATTTTTGTAATTAGATTCCAAATTTTCATCGATTCACACACTTGTTTTATTTTAAAATAAAAGTAAGTTAACGGAATAAATAAGAAATCCTAAACTTGCATAATTTTGTTGAGAGATTATTTTTCTAATTAGATTCCAAATTTTCATTGATTCACATACACTTGCTTTTTTTTTTAAATAAAAGTAAATTAACCGAGTAAATAAGAAATCGTAAATAATTATAATCTTCTGTCTTTCCAAAAGAACACTTTAAGTTTTCGCAATAGTCCTTTGAAACTTAAAGAAGTTTACCAGTGCAAAGGGTTAATTATTTTAGATCATGACGTGTTTAACATGGTTCACGTGTTAAACGAGAGTAAAATAGAGATATAGTGTAACTATATTCTACAAAATATTAATTCTATAAACTACTTCTACACGAATAATAAGTAAATTATCATTATTATTTATAATTACGAGGGTTAACTTGTTAAACGAGAGTAGAGATATAGTCTAACTATATTCTACAAAATATTAATTCCATAAATAATAATATAATTCTATAAATTACTTCTACACGAATAACAAAGAAATCATTATTATTCATAATAAACTCGGTTTACTTGTTCTACACGAATAATAACTTATTTATTCGATACTCGTATCAACAATTGCTCCGATACATTCCGACTTGTTCGTCAAAGCACGAGCGCGGCACAGAGCCAACGCTACNACCGCAGAGAAAATTAATTGAAATCTCTGTTGCCTATCGAAAGTGTTTAAAGAAAACAGCGAATCTTTCAACTGAATATCTAGAATTGCAAATATGATTTTGAAGAGATATTTATTCTGATTCGAAGAACGAAAAATTATTACTAAGTTAAATATTCGCGGTACACGAGATATCTCGTAGTTGCACTGATAAACTTTTTTAACCGTAAAAGAACTATTGTGAGATCTTAAAGTGTTTAGAAAGGAAAAAAAGAAAATTATAAACGTTTATAATTTCTTATTTATTTTAAAATAAAAGAAGCGTCTGAATCGATGAGAATATAGAATTTAAATAAAAAGCATAATCTTTGAAGAAAATTATGCAAGTCCTTATTCTCTTCGATCTCACCCAAGACAGACCTAACCCGAATTAATAGAGCAGGTACCGGATATCTGCGAGTCAGTTAGATATACAACAAAGCCCCTGTCTTTCGATATGCCGCGTGAATCGAACCTCGCAACGAGGATCGCGTGAAACGGAGTACGACATCGATGTTGCCTCGTTCCGAGTCGCACTGTGGCCCGAACAACTGTGTGGAATCTGAAATTTACGATTAGCTGGTCGGTGCAAACGCAGACGGTAATCGTATTCATAAGTATCCTCAGAGGATCCCGCTTCTGGCCGTTGCTGGAGTTAAAGGAGCAGGTGTCTCCGATCGCACGGCAAGTGTTGGCTCGGAGTAACGCGAACTTACCGCTGGAAACGGAGGACCGTCATCGGTAAGAGACAACGAGACCTGTTCGAGCGAGAGAGGAACGAGGATGGCAGTGAAACGGAACGACGGAAGTAGAAAGCTGAAGGGAGAGGGACCGCGCGTATTGTCGGAGAGAAAAGGCCCCAACGGTGGTTGTATAAGCCAGGAAATACACTCGGCAGTACATCGCGTGTATATAGAAAGGACGAAAACGAGGGTCGAAGCCCGGCTCTTGATTACCGTATAAATTAGCCTCTGTTTAGTTGTAAACGAACGGTGCACCACGGCGGCGTTCGAACTGCAGGAAGGGGATGTGAATTATGATAGGTTGCTGTGTAGGCTGATAGGTAGATTTATGGAAAATTTCAAGCCGAAAATGCGTGTATTTATTATAATATTTACTGAAGGAGACCAGGTATTTCTCTGGTTATTGTAGGGTTAGGTTCAGGTTAAAATTGGTGGAAAGGATATAAATTGTGGTAGGTTGTTCTAGAGACTGATAGGTAGATCCATAGAAAATTTCAAGACAAAAATGCATCTACTTATTGTAATATTTAGTGAACGAAACATGTACCTCTCTAGCTATTGTAGAGTTACGTTTGGGTTAGGNGGTATTTTAGATGTTCGTTTTTTTTTTGTATTTGTAGATATTCTTAGTATTTTAGATGTTCGTCTTTTTTTTGTATTTATAGATATTCNGGAAAGGATATAAATTGTGGTAGGTTGTTCTAGAGACTGATAGGTAGATCCATAGAAAATTTCAAGACAAAAATGCATCTACTTATTGTAATATTTAGTGAACGAAACATGTACCTCTCTAGCTATTGTAGAGTTACGTTCGGGTTAGGTTCGGATTTGAACTTGCGGAAGTGATGTGAATTTTGATTGGTTGTTCTGTAGACTGATAGGTAGATTCATAGAAGATTTGAAGACAAAAATTCCTGTATTTATTATAATATTTAGTGAATTAAACCACTTACTTCTGTAGCTATTGTGGGGTTAGGTTCAGGTTAGAATTGGTGGAAAAGATACGAATTATTATAGGTTTTATAGAAATACATAGATCTACAAATATATCTCTTTTTTACACAAATGCATATATTTATTATAACATTTAGCGAATGGAAGCAAGTATCTCTCTAGCAATTATAGGGTTAGGTTCGGATTAGAATTGGTGGAAAGGATGTAAATTGTAAAAAAGGATGTAGTATTTAATGAACGAAACATATACCTCTCTAGCTATTATAGAGTTACGTTCCGGTTAGGTTCAGATTCAAACTAACGGAAGAGCTGTAAATTGTTATAGATTGTTCTGTAGACTGCTAGGTATATCCATAGAAAATTTCAAAACAAAAATGCATCTACTTATTATAATATTTAATGAACGAAACATATACCTCTTTAGCTATCATACAGTTACGTTCCGGTTAGGTTCGGATTCAAACTAGCGGAAGGGCCGTAAATTGCTATCGGATGTTCTGTAGACTGCTAGTTATATCTATAGAAAAGTTTAAGACAAAAATGCACGTACTTATTACAATATTTAGCGAATTAAGCAGGTACCTCTCCAGCTACTGTAGAACGCAAGGAAGGAGTATTTAGTCTAAGTAAGGCGCAGTTGAAAACTGTTTTCTCCGAGTGAAAAGATCAAAAATGTGTGCGCGATGGGACTAAATGTAGAATATATGAACGCGCCATGAATCCACGATCGAATCTAAGCGTGCAGATAACCGTATAAACGCAAAGTTACTAAATCTACAAAGTATAAACTTATTAATCACCGCTCGATAATACCTCCACAAATGCAAATATGAGTGACCGCAACGGCACATTCTTCGATCAGCCCGAGTACCGACTTCGAAGGATAGGTCTAGCTTGTCCGCCAGCGTTCCGAATTCGTGCTCTCAGCGACCCTCTCCGAGCATCGTTAATCATATCCGAATTTTCCCGTCCTGACATAAGTTTGCAACTCATTGCAAACCGATACGATGCACACAATACTCTGTATATAATATGTGCTCGGTGTGCGTGCACACGGCTAGAACTTCCACGAACCGTAGCAACGTGGACAATGTAGCTGGCGACCGGCCAGCGGTACCAACCCAACAAACCGTTCCATTGTCCACGTTACGTGAGCTACGTCTCTGTCGGCCGATATCAGATTCCTCCTTCACCGGCGCGGTCCTCGAGGAGCGTCTCAAACCTAAAATTTAAAGAAAAAAGAATTCACGTGCCGGATGATATATTCGAGCACCGAATGGATAGCTACGATCGAAATTCCCTGGCGATAGATGTCGAAAAAAGACGTTTCCTCTCTTCGATTCCTACATGCAATCCGGTCGTATTGAAAGCGAACAAAGGACCGATTGTTCCTTTGACACCTGAACATCCGATTCCCGGTTTCTCCTCCGGGACGCGTGGCGACGTGTTCTCGGAGGAAATTAAGCGGCTCTCACCCTTTCGTTTCGTTAAATGGATTTTCCACGGAGATCTGGTTAATTTTGCGCCTCGTTGGAGTGTGTGGTCCTTTTTATCGCTCTCCGTGGGTTAATAGGAGTAATTTGTGACGTTGTTGGGAAATCTGATCGGTTTTGTTGCTTTTTATTTAAAAGTCAGTCTGGGATAGTTTATTGAGACGTGTGATCGAGGATTCAAGACGGTTACTTGTTAGAAAATATATGAGTTGCAAGGAAAAGCAAGGTTTAGGGAGAAACGTAAGAAGTTTCTGAAAATTCACCTTCGTAAGTGTATATGGAAAGTTTCTAACCAGTCGGTTTAACCACTTCGGTAGTGTTGGGCTTAGAATTCACACAAGTTGTGCGGAAAATTGTGAAAAAATTATTCATGGTCCTTTACGTGTTTAAATTTGATATTGGAATAAATATCTTAACACTAAAGACTTTGTAATTTCTCACAGAAATTATATAAATCTTTAAGGATGCATTTTTTATATTTTCCAGGATTGCAAAGATTTGTATATTTTTTTCAAACGTCTATTATTCTAATTTCTTTGGTACAAACGGGTGTTCCTCGATCGTATATCGCGAAGTATCATTTATATTTTAGTTTGTCGTTTTCTTCACACAACGACTTCGTTTGCCAGTATTTACATAAATATGCAGACTTGTCTGTTAAACGGGAGATAGAGGAATATAATAGACTGAAATAGATCCTATATAAAATAATAATACATTCTAAAATGAAAAGTATTATGCGTTCAATACTTATTAATAAAATAAAAGAAACTTTTGGGACAACCTAATATTTATATTTTTTATATTTTAATTTATATTAATATTAATATTTTAATATTTATATTTTTCTTTCAATTATCTAATATTTAATCAAACATAAATGGAGTCTCATGTACGGTACCTTTACTATTTTCTTTTCTTTTCATATTTATCGCAGCGTGCAATCTTACTCTTATAATTAGTTAATCTTTTACTCTTTCATATATTCCAATTTTTCGTATCGAATAAAATAGTTTCCAAGTATGCAGAAGTACAAAAATGTTTAATTTTTATTAAATGATATTTAATAGAACATAGATAAAATGTGTCTGACCACATACGGTTCTAGCGACCTATACCACTTATTACTTGTCTGGTCACATACGGTTTTAGGGACCTATGCTACTTAAATTAAATGGAGTTTCATATTCGGTACCATTACTATTTTGTTTTTCCCATTTTTTAAATATTTTCCAAGTATGCAGAAGTACAAAAATGATACTTGGAGTTTCATATTCAGTACCTTTACTATTTTTTTTCCCCGTTTTCAATATAATTTCCAAGTATGCAGAAGTACAAAAATGATATCTAGACTTTCATATTCGGTACCTTTACTATTTTTTTCCCCATTTTCAAAATAGTTTCCAAGTATGCAGAAGTACAAAAATGTTCAATTCGTATTAAATGATATTTGGAGTTTCATATTCGGTACCTTTACTATTCTCCTTTTCATATTTATCGCAGTGTGCAATTTTACTCTTCTCATTAGTTAACCTTCTATTCTTTTATATTTTCTAAATTTTCGTATCGAATAAAAGTATCCACGAAAATAGTTTCCAAGTATGCAGAAGTACAAAAATGTTCAATTCGTATTAAATGATATTTGGAGTTTCATATTCGGTACCTCTACTATTTTCTTTTTTTTTCATATTTGTCGCAGCGTGCAGTTTTACTCTTCTGATTAGTTAATCTCTTACTCTTTCATATTTTCCAAATTTAGTATCCACGAAAATAATTTCCACCTATGCAGAAGTACAAAAATATTCAATTCTTATTAATGCTTTTAATTAATCAATTGCTCCTCAACTCTTTCATATATTCCAAATCACTCACGCTTTCCTCTCCCCAAAACACCAGAAATAAAAAAAAACCACAATATCCTCTTTCTACAAACTGGTCCAACCCCGAACTTACCCTATTATTTCCCTCAAACTTTAAACTCCAACACATTTCCCAACCCTCTCCAACTTGTTAGAACCGCTCTAAACTCATTTTCCTCCGATTCGACCAATAAAAAAGAAGTAAGCAAAAAAACATGAACAACCACAATATCCAACGTGTAACATGCAACGTGCTTCTCGTTTAATCCGAGTTTAATAGGCGACTTAATAAAATATTAATTTTCTGTCGCGCATCCCGTCGGCCCCTATTACACGTTGGAATATGATTCGACCGGATAATTACTCTATGTTAATTTCTCGATGAGGCCGGATCGCGGGCTGCTGACGAGCGTTCGCCCGCCGAGGGATGGAAACCATCGGCGAGGGTTGGCGAGGAGCGAGGAGCGACACGACGGCGGCGCGCGGCCAGACACAACGTCCGTGGTTCGCTTTTTGCGAAACGTACCGCGGGGAACGTTTTGCCCCGGCTAATAGCCTTTCACGAAGCGTAACTTTATTCGACCGTTTTTGCGCCGGGGCGACGGCAGTTCGTTAATTAAAATTTCGTATACGCGAATGCGGCCAATCGAATTCCATCGATGAATGAGCGTTCGCGAAATTGACCGATCATCGAGCGAACCGGTGTGCTCGTGTACCAGCCGTGGCTCGTCGGATATTTAACAAGGCGATCGCGTGCCGCTCGAATTTTACGCTGATTAATCGTAATGTAGTGAAATCCACGGGATAATTGGGACGAGCGTGGTGCCGGTGTCTTATCGCGAGCAAATTCACGCTCTCGGGCATTTTTGTTACGACGCGTGGAAAGGTTTGCTTTTAGAAACTTTCGGATGAACCTTTTTCTTTAGGAAAATAAATCCTCGGTGAAAATTACGATTAGCTCAGGACGGCGCATCGTTTCCAAAAGTGATGAATGTCGGAAAGGTCTGCTGTTTAAATTTGTGTGAAATTAAGAAATATCGCTTCTTGATACGGTACTTATTGTTTCTTGTTTAAATTCTGAAGGGTGGTTCACGCGTGCAGCGCTATAACTTGCAAAATAGCGTTGCACGAAAGAATTTGTTAAAATTATCTTTGGAATTTGGTATTACCCAGCACGCTCAGGATCGTGAACACTCGAGTTTGGGGAAATAAAATGCCATTCTATTTTATATTACTTTATGATATATATTTTATATAATTCTTTACAGCAATGTTACTTTGGCCACGCTCGTTTTGTGGTTCATACCACACATAACCGTTACAGTTCGTTAGGTACATTCATCACGCACGCGCACTCAGTCATACACGCACACAAGATAAATGATAAAAAGATTTTTATATATGAAAGTTATATTGGTTTGAAAGGGTACAGTTAATTTATTTTTCATGGGATAATTGGGACGAACGTGGGGCCGGTGTCTTATCGCGAGCAAATTTACGCTCTCGGGGATTTTTGTTACGACGCGGGAAAGGTTTGCTTTTAGAAACTTTCGGATGAACCTTTTTCTTTAGGAAAATAAGGCCTCGGTGAAAATTACGATTAGCTGAAGACGCATCGTTTCCAAAAGTGATGAATGTTGGAAAGGTCTGCTATTTAAATTTGTGTGGATTTAAGAAATATCGCTTCTTATACCGAATAAATAAAAATTACAAAACTTATACTAATATAAAAAGAAATAAAATAATCGCATCCATCGTCGCAATTATTGGATTTGCTTCGTTAACGCTAAACCTTTTTGTAATCGAAGAAATAAAAATGATAGGTATTCCAAAAGAAAAAAAAATACATATTCTCTGTATTTTTCGCTGAAAATCACGAAAAATTCCTCAAATTAAATCATTGCAAATTTATATAATTTGTACGAAAAATTACAAACCGTTTTGGGAAATTTTAGTGTTAACCAGTTCCATTATTTAACCCTCTATGGCTTTGTGTGACTTAGAAGTTAAAAACTACTGTATCTATATTTTTAAAAAATTGTACTATTGAATTTGATTATTGCATTACTGTAATGATACCACGATACATCTATAAAANTGAAAAATTACAAGCCGTTTTGGGAAATTTTAGTGTTAACCTGTTCCATTATTTAACCCTCTATGGCTTTGTGTGACTTAGAAGTTAAAAACTACTGTATCTATATTTTTAAAAAATTGTACTATTAAATTTGATTATTGCATTACTGTAATGATACCACGATACATCTATAAAAATGATTAATTTAAGAATTTTGAAGTGAAAGTGAAAAACTGTAAACAATTGCAATTTCTCTGATAAGCAGACAGAATTCGGGCTACTGAGAGAAAACCCAGGCTCTGTTTCTTGAAGGAACGATTATATATTAGATCGGAGACTTGGATAAGTGTTGCAGAATTTTTTCAGATTTTTTTGAAGCCTGGAAGGTTAAGAAATTAAATACCACACTAATTCGAGAAAAATAACGAGTGGCTTGGAATTTTAACGAATTACGCGAAATAATTATTATGCCGGTGGGATTAGGTAATTGTGTGGATTATTTTTCCGTCTACCCGCCGCGATATTCGTTCCCGAGGAAATTATTGTAATCGGACTGCGGATTTTTGTGTATTTATAGGAAATTTAAATGCGCAGAATTGCACGCAATGCACGTGATATGAAAAAATATGCAAAATATCTACATTATAGTGGTTTTTATATTACTCCGTAGAGTTTCTACCGAACTTCTACCCTTTTTCACTGTGTTCTCAAAAGTATAAATTTGCATAAAAATCTGCAGTCTAATTATAACGCTGCGACATACAGAGGCAGAATTTTTAAGGAAGTAAGTTTACGTCGGCCGCAACCAAGAAGAGAATTCGTAAAAACGTGAATTCACGCCAACCGCAATCAGTGAAAGAATTTGCAAAGACGTAAATTCACGTCCGTGGTGGGGAATGTGTTAACAGTAGAACTACCGAAGTGGTCCAGATTACTAGTTTGCAGCTTCTCATAAAAATTCTATTAATTCGCGATGGGGCGGTTTAAAGAACTGTTTCGCGGTTCTCTGTTACTAATATGAATAAAGATCTACTTCCCTTGCATTTTATATTTTTTTCAAATATCTATCCATGATTGCATAATATTTTACATCACTGTAAAATATTTTCCATCGTTGTATAATATTTTTCATGACTGTAAAATATTTTCCACGATTGTAAAATACTTTCCATCATGGTATAACATTTTCCACCATTGTAAAATATTTTCTATGACTGAAAAAAAATTTTCCATGATTGTAAAATATTTTCCACGATTGTAAAATACTTTCCATCGTGGTATAACATTTTCCAGCATTGTAAAATATTTTCTATGACTGTAAAATATTTTTCGTGATTGCATATTCATTTTCCATGATTGTAAAATATTTTTCACGATTGTAAAATACTTTCCATCGTGGTATAACATTTTCCAGCATTGTAAAATATTTTCTATGACTGTAAAATATTTTCCGTGATTGTATATTCATTTTCCATGATTGTAAAATATTTTCCACCATTGTATAATATTTTCCGTGATTGTAAAATATTTTCCATGATTGTATATTTATTTTCCATGTGTGTAAAATATTTTCCATGATTATAAAACACTTTCCATGATTCTAAAATACTTTCCACGATTGTATAATATTTTCCGTGATTGTAAAATATTTTCCTTAATGTAAAATATTTTCCATCATTCTAAAATGTTTTCCATGATAGTATAATATTTTCCACGTCTGTAAAATATTTTCCATGATTGTATATTTATTTTCCATGTCTGTAAAATATTTTCCACGATTATAAAACACTTTCCATGATTCTAAAATACTTTCCACGATTGTATAATATTTTCCGTGATTGTAAAATATTTTCCATGATTGTAAAATATTTTCCATCATTCTAAAATATTTTCCATGGTTGTATATTTATTTTCCATGTCTGTAAAATATTTTCCATCATTGTAAAATATTTTCCATGCCTGTAAAATATCATCCATGATTGTAAAACACTTTCCACGATTGCAAAATATTTTCGCCGCTTACTTTTAACATTAATACTCCACAAACAATTATTCATACACATTCCAAATGCCTCCTTAATATCCCATCGCACCAAAAATATAAAAAAACCAATAACACAGTACCTTCTCTCCTCGAACAACCCACCCACCCCATACTCACGCTCTAAAAATTCTCCTAAACGAAGAAACTCGCATCAATTCTAACACACGAGAACCAAAAAGAACCTCTCAGCGCAGTCGTTTCTCTAAAAAAAAAAGCGCTTTAATAACACAAGCGAGCCTCTCCTCTCTCCTCTTTACGAAGGAACCATTTTGTTTTGCGACGCGTCGCTTAGCATTATCCAAATGGATTCGTTCCGCTTAAGATCCTCCGACGAGCGCGCGTATCGTTCGATTAGTTTGACACTTGCAATTATCGCGCGCTGTCAAACGGTAACGCAATTGGCGAATTAACGAGCTGTCACGAAAGAGTTTCCGAAGTATCGTCTGCCAGGACAGGCGAACCCTTTCCGGTACGCGAGCGCGTGGATCGCGTGTGCAAGAGGGGGTGAAAATGCGTGCCGCGAGCCTCCTACGTTTCGTTGATTGAAACCTGAATAGACAGGTAAATTAAGATTCGAACCGAGGAACACTTGCGTACCTGCTCCTGACAACTCGCTTTTCATCGTCCCGTTGGGAAGAATCGAAGCGTTCAGACCCGCTACGCTTTTTAATTGCGCGCGTGACTGCCACGCGTTTTGGCAGCCTTCATTGTTGTCGGACGATTAATGTAAAATCGCGAATAGGAGCGTGGAAGAGGGTTGTGGAGTAATATAGGAGTCGAAAGTAAGGATAGTGAATGAATATGTCGTTAAAAGTGCTTGGAACAAGGGTTAATATATTTTTTTTTTCTTTTTTTTTGTGGATTCTTGGTAAAAAGGAGAGAAAAAGGGATATGTGTTTCTGCGCGTTTGCGATTCTAATCTTCAAAACGAAGCTCTGTGGTGGGAAACTACTCTAGAAAAATAATATTTGTTAACAGTCACGGTAATAATTCTGAAATTAACACGTTGACTGCCGCGCGCGTTTTACTTGGTTTGCCGATGGCGCCAACACGAATTTCTTATTATGCGATGTGTATTATGATGAGAACAAATATGTATATTTTCCTTGTACGAATAAAATTATTTTTGCGTGTCCTTTATGACATTAACACTAAACCTACCAAAGCGGTCAAATGACCGTTTCGTAATTTCTTGTCCAAAGTTTATAAATTATTAACGGTGCACTATTGAATATTTTTTTGTGATTTTCCGTAAAATATATGCTCAAAGATTTGTTTCTCTAGCATTGTGTATTTTTCCAAGTATCTATTATTCTAATTTCTTTGATACAAGCAGGTATAGTTTAATCGTCGGTAGGTTTAGTGTTAATTTCTTCGAACCATTATAGTAACTGTGGTATTGTTTCAAAATTTATCAGTATCTATATTTACTCTAATTATGTATTTTGCTATTGGTCGCGTCGCCGGTCACCGGTGGCACCCATGGCGCTGTAGCCAAGTCGAGTGCCGGTCACCGGTGGCCCCCGTGGCAGTCAACGTGTTAATTGAGTATCGAAGAAGGTGGAGAAAAGAGGGTCGTAGAGTAATATAGAAGTCGAAAGTAAGGATAATGAATTAATATGTCGTTAAGTATGCTTGTAACCGGGGGTTAACATTTTTTTTTTTTTTTTTTGCCGACTCTTGATAAAAAGATGTTCAGTTTTGAAACGAAGCTTGGTCTCAAAACGAGAGCTACATGTGCTTTAATAGGATCTTTGGTGTTGGGTAACTAGCCTAGAAAAATAATATTTGTTAACGATCATAGTAAGAATTCTGAAATTAATTGAGTATCGAAGAAGGTGGGGAAAAGAAGGCTGTAAAGTAATATAGGGGATGATTTTAGTAAATAATAATTTTAATGTCTGACGACGTGTATAATTTTCTTCGGAAATTAAATTTTTAATTTGTTGGAGAGTAAACGAGTGGAAGAAAGAAAAAAATAGATATGTATTTCTACAGATTTGCAACTTTCATTTTCAAAACGAGAGCTAGATACTGTAACGAAATCTCTGCTGTTGGGAAACTACCCTATAAAAATAATATTTGTTAACGATCACAGTGATAACTCTGAAATTAATTAAGTACAGAAGAAGATGGAGTAACGAGAATTACAAACATAGGGATCGAAACTAAATAGGGGTGTAGATAAAAACAATTTTTTAAAATACACAGGGGAAGTCACCGTAGAATATTCAATTTCTTAATAAAATAAAAGACCACGTTAATACAATTTAGCGTAACTAAAAATTTCTTAACGTTTCTAAATATTCGACAAACCGCGTCGCAATTTTTGTTCGCAAGGTAATTCAAACATTTCAAAAATTCCTCTCGATTCCTGACCAACGATAAGCTGACAGAAATCTCTGTTCAAAATTCAAAATTCCTTATAAACCAGAATATCATTTCCCTCGCGCTGAAAAGTTAAAAGCAGAATTCACGCAACAACCCGATACGTAAATCGAATCACGTGATTGGTTTTTATTTATTTGTTTTTTCTTTTTGTAATGGACAGTGAAAAGAGAGGAAAAAAGGCGGCCATCAAAGTTGCAAAAAAAAAAAGAGTCAAATCAAAATGGTGAAAATCGAGGAATCGTTGTTGGGAAATTGCCAAACTGCGAGGCAATATCCGTTGGTTGTCTTTGTTCCATGGCTATTGGCTTTACGAAAGTCAAGGGGAATCGGCGAATTGAAAACGATTATTATATAGATTCTCCGCGTGTCCTCTAACAATAACGTGCAGACGCACAGGAATCCGATCAACGGATACATTGATACAATTCCTTTTTTTTCAGCTGTGCATTCTTTTAGTTGCCTGGGTAGTTTTCTATTCGAAGCCGGGTCAAAAATTGCATTCGTGCAGCTTCGTAATCAATTTTGTCAGCTGATAATTGTATTAAATGTCTATAGATTCCAGAACTCTGTCGGTATGAACGCCAGCCAGTGATACGTAAATTACAAATAGAAACTCTGTGTGTGGAGTATTTTAATAGGTATAATATATAGCTCTATTAATATTTGGAGTATTTTAATAACTATAATATATAATTTTATTAATATGTAGAGTATTTTAATAACTGTAATATATAATTCTGTTTAATATCTATGGATGTGTGGAGTGTTTTAATAACTATAATATATAGGTCTATTAATATTTGGAGTATTTTAATAACTATAATATATAATTTTATTAATATGTAGAGTATTTTAATAACTGTAATATATAATTCTGTTTAATATCTATGGATGTGTGGAGTGTTTTAATAACTATAATATATAGGTCTATTAATGTCTGGAGTATTTTAATAAATATTGTATACAATTCTATTAATGTCTGGAGTATTTTAATAACTATAATATATAATTCTATTAATGTCTGGAGTATTTTAATAAATATTGTATATAATTCTATTAATGTGTGGAGTATTTTAATAACTATAATATATAATTCTATTAAATATCTATGGATGCGTAGAGTATTTTAATAACTATAATATATAATTCTATTAAATATCTATGGATGTGTGGAGTATTTTAATAATTATAATATATTATTCTATTAAATATCTATAGATGTGTGGAGTATTTTAATAACTAACAATTACGTTTCCATTTGTAATTTACATATCACTTACTGGCATTGATAGTGATAGAATTTAGTGGAATCTAAATTTTAGAGGAGACTCTTTTTAAAATTTATATTTTTGAAAATGACAATGTTAAAAATGTGTTTATAAATTATTGTATATGATTGTTATTTAATAATCGGTGAGAATAGAAACACAGTGTAGATCTTGTACTCGATAAAAGAAAACTTTTATAAATTCCTGAATAAAGGAATATTAGAAAGATATTTTTAATAAATGAGATTTGTTATTTAGAAATTATTTTCCTCCTGTTGTCGATTTAAATTTGCTTTCAATAAAGATGTAAAAAATTATTAGATCGTTTGTCCTACTTTTTAAAAAGTATGGGAAAATAAAATTGTTGAAAATTTCTTCGTATAATTTTAACTTAAAGTCTTAACGTTGGAGCGTAATGAAAAATATATTACACTTATAATTTCTTGGTACGACAGAGAGCTCGAACAATAAAGTTTAAAGCCTAAATCGACTTAACGAATGTAGGGCATGAACTAAGCTTCTGCAGGCACAGAACTCTGCTGGCTGGAGTTCAGTTTTTGGAGATATCTATGTATTAGGGTATTTGTTAGAATAAGGACGACTTTGGTCCTCAGTTACCAAGTGAGTAAGTCGGGCTTTGTTCAGTCTTTCAGACATAAAGGGTGATAAATTTCGAGTATAATTCTTCGTAAAATAATTATGAGAGGGAATCCTATTTTTGTCAAAGAACACCTTAGAATTGTAATAATATTTATTATAAATTGTCGTGCATAGGATAAGTCTGGGATAGTTGGACTACTTTTTGGAAAGAAGCCATTGCATTCTTAGTTTTTTTAGGCGAATTAATGTAAAGTATATCTATTTGTATCGAGGAAATTAGAATAATAGACATTTGAAAAGAGAGAAACAAATCTTTAAATATATATTTTACACACATGGAAAATATTTTACAGACGCGGAAAATATATTTACAGACTTGGAAAATATTTTACAGACATGGAAAATATATTTATAGACTTGAAAAATATTTTACACACATGAAAAATATTTTACTGTTGTGGAAAATATTTTAATGTCGTGGAAAATATATTTATAGACTTGGAAAATATTCCTTTCAGAAATATTCCTTTACAGTCATGGAAAATATTTTACAGACATGGAAAATATATTTATAGACTTGGAAAATATTTTACAGACTTGGAGAATATTTTACAGGCGTGGAAAATATATTTATAGACTTGGAAAAAATTTTACAGACTTGGAAAATATTTTACAGTCGTGGAAAATATTTTACAATCGTGGAAAATTAGATACCTAACAACATTACAAGCAGACACGTCTCAACATAAAAAAAGATTCAATCTACCATTCCAACGAGATACATTACCACGTTACAGCAGAGATACAGATCAACGTAAAAAATAAACACACCGTTCAACTCAGAAACTAGACTTCTACTTCTAAATTAAATAATATATACACAAGTTAAATAAAATTTCAATAACAAACGATCATAAACATTCGATAAAAAGCAGCCCTTCCGGCGTTAATTTAACAAAAGCGCAACGATCTCCTCGCTGCAATCGTATCAATTCCAAAACGGATACTGTAAATTCCGCGTACAGTTTCATAATCAGCAAATCATACGTAGCCATGAAAGCTTAAGTGATATCTCGGCTGGTTAGTTCAAGTTTCGTGCCAAAGATCATCGCGTTGGGGATGCCAGTGTCAAGTTGAACCTGCGTTAATTAATTAATTAATTAATCTCGTGCTCATTTATCAGATCGAGCTGGCGTGTTTGTGGAAACTCCTCAGACATCAGACTGATAGATATATCGGTTTGGTTGGGCGGTACGATTCGAATTCGTCCTCTATTACTGGCGTACCAACTTACAACTACCTGTTCGTTGCAGTTGTGTCGTAGTCAGGGTTGGTTCTCTCGGCGTTCTTGTTGTTGTTGCTGTTGCTGATCCTACCGGGCACGATTATACAGAGAAAACCTAAGTTTCGGTGAATGTTGGTATTTGGGTTTCGTATCCGTGGGAATTTTGGGGTAATTATTGCAGCTGGTAATTGTAGAAATTATGATCGGTGTTGGACTGTTGATTTTTGAGAATATTGTAAAAAAAAAAAATATAACTTCGATAGAAATTTAGTGTTAATTATTGGTGGACATTTGGTAATTATAGAAATTATGATCGGTGTTGGATTGCAGATTTTTTAGAATATAGTAAAGAAAAGACATATCTTGGGAATTTGGTATTAATTATTGGTGGACATTTGGTAATTATAGAAATTATGATCGGTGTTGGATTGAGAATTTTTAAAATAGAGTAAAAAAAAACATATCTTGGGTGGGAATTTGGTATTAATTATTGGTGGACATTTGGTAATTATAGAAATTATGATCGGTGTTGGATTGCAGATTTTTTAGAATAGAGTAAAGAAAAGACATATCTTGGGAATTTGGTATTAATTATTGGTGGACATTTGGTAATTATAGAAATTATGATCGGTGTTGGATTGAAGATTTTTTAGAATAGAGTAAAAAAAAAAATATATCTTGGGTGGGAATTTGGTATTAATTACTGGTGGAAATGTGGTAATTATAGAAATTATGATCGGTGTTGGATTGCAGATTTTTTAGAATAGAGTAAAAAAAAAAAAACTTCAGTGGGAATTTAGTATTAATTATTAGCAAACATTTTGCAATTAGAGAAATTATGATCGGTGTTTAGTTGGTATTGGGATATAGATTTTTGAAAATATAGTAAAGAAAAAAAAAACTTGGGTAGAAATTTAGTATTAATTACTGAATGTGATTTGGCAATTGTAGAAATTATGATGGGTGTTGGATTACAGATTTTTGAGAATATAGTAAAAAAGAAATGTGTAAGTATTAATTATTGGCGAAGATTTGGTAATTGTAGGAATTATGATCGGTATTGAACTGCAGATTTTTGAGAATATAGTAAAAAAAAAGGTATAACTTGAGTGGGAAATTATTTTTTAAAAAGCACTTTAAATGGATATTGTGTATATTTCTTCGCGTTGCTTGCATTTGGTATAATTTTGCTTAGCGCAGTTATTATTAATTTATTTACAGAAAGTAATAATGGATCGCATAAGCGAGCGAAATAATTAACATTAAAATCAATATTTACGAAGTTCAAATAAATTATCGTAAAGCTTGTAAACCGAGTCTGAAATTGAAATTTAATAAATTAAACAGCCTGTGCATAGAATAATATTAAACATTCTAAATAATTTGTAAACGTTGAACAGAACATTTCAAATGAGAAAAAAAGTCATTACTGTAATTATTAATAATACTTTTACTTTACTATATAATTTATATATAATACGCTTAAAATTATTTCTCAAATAAATTATCATATGTAATTTCTAAACCAAGCTTCCAAACCTAATCTAAAATTCAAATTAAATAAATTGAACAACATTAAAGATTATACATAATTTATAAAAGTTGAACTGAACATTTCAAATGAAAAAAAAGCATTACTGTAATTATTAAAATAATATTCTTAATAACACTTTTACTCTACAATATAATTTACACAAGAAAAAAAAAAAATTACAAAATTATTGTACCTTAGTTAGTATTCAAATAACTTCACCATAAATTTATCGTTCCATATCCAGTTTGAACTTGTAGCAATCTCCCATTAATTCCGATTTGTATAAAAAGCTCTCTTCGACTGACCAAAGCATTAAAAAGTTTCTGATCCACATTTTTTCTTGCGCAACGCCTGATGGTAAAACAATGTCTTTTTTTAGCTCCGTTTTTTATTTTTATTACTTTCCCGTCCAACGTATTGTGCACAACATCTGTTTGACCTGTTCAGATACGGGTAACAAAAAGTTATTGCTTTCCAATCGGTTATATTTTTCCCTTACGTTGCAAACCGAAAAATCTAATTCTTTCTCTAACAAACTTTCGAATTCCGCTTTTACGGAATATGTTGGTGAAGCTAATATTAATTAATTTAAATGTAATCGGAGGAAGATAATAAAATTTTAACATACGAATCACTCGATAAACGAGTCGAGTATTAGTCATCAACGTCGTTGCATTTCAGGAGCAATCAGCTTTGCAGCATTGCTCGGTTCAGAATCAGTTAATCAGTATTAGAAGCAATTAGGGTTCCAGTCGCTTCAATATCTCAGTCAATTGTTAATCAGTTAAGATCAGACCAATTAGGCTTATGCGTCTTACGGAGAACCAGTCAAACGATGTAGCTATGAACAGGCTCGTTGTCTGTTTATGAAATAGGGTAATGGAACCGAAAATGAGACATTCTGTGACTCACGATCGGAACATTTATGTTAATAGACACTGATGCTTTATGTATTCAAATTATTTTAACGCGTTGAGAACCGATCAGGAGATATCTCGTATTTTGATTCTTTCAATTCATAAAAGTATCTAGGAAGATTTACTATTTTCCATTCTCGCTTTCTATTATGTGATATTTAATCAAACATACATAAAGTCTCATATACGGTNCAAATAAATTATCGTAAAGCTTGTAAACCGAGTCTGAAATTGAAATTTAATAAATTAAACAGCCTGTGCATAGAATAATATTAAACATTCTAAATAATTTGTAAACGTTGAACAGAACATTTCAAATGAGAAAAAAAGTCATTACTGTAATTATTAATAATACTTTTACTTTACTATATAATTTATATATAATACGCTTAAAATTATTTCTCAAATAAATTATCATATGTAATTTCTAAACCAAGCTTCCAAACCTAATCTAAAATTCAAATTAAATAAATTGAACAACATTAAAGATTATACATAATTTATAAAAGTTGAACTGAACATTTCAAATGAAAAAAAAGCATTACTGTAATTATTAAAATAATATTCTTAATAACACTTTTACTCTACAATATAATTTACACAAGAAAAAAAAAAAATTACAAAATTATTGTACCTTAGTTAGTATTCAAATAACTTCACCATAAATTTATCGTTCCATATCCAGTTTGAACTTGTAGCAATCTCCCATTAATTCCGATTTGTATAAAAAGCTCTCTTCGACTGACCAAAGCATTAAAAAGTTTCTGATCCACATTTTTTCTTGCGCAACGCCTGATGGTAAAACAATGTCTTTTTTTAGCTCCGTTTTTTATTTTTATTACTTTCCCGTCCAACGTATTGTGCACAACATCTGTTTGACCTGTTCAGATACGGGTAACAAAAAGTTATTGCTTTCCAATCGGTTATATTTTTCCCTTACGTTGCAAACCGAAAAATCTAATTCTTTCTCTAACAAACTTTCGAATTCCGCTTTTACGGAATATGTTGGTGAAGCTAATATTAATTAATTTAAATGTAATCGGAGGAAGATAATAAAATTTTAACATACGAATCACTCGATAAACGAGTCGAGTATTAGTCATCAACGTCGTTGCATTTCAGGAGCAATCAGCTTTGCAGCATTGCTCGGTTCAGAATCAGTTAATCAGTATTAGAAGCAATTAGGGTTCCAGTCGCTTCAATATCTCAGTCAATTGTTAATCAGTTAAGATCAGACCAATTAGGCTTATGCGTCTTACGGAGAACCAGTCAAACGATGTAGCTATGAACAGGCTCGTTGTCTGTTTATGAAATAGGGTAATGGAACCGAAAATGAGACATTCTGTGACTCACGATCGGAACATTTATGTTAATAGACACTGATGCTTTATGTATTCAAATTATTTTAACGCGTTGAGAACCGATCAGGAGATATCTCGTATTTTGATTCTTTCAATTCATAAAAGTATCTAGGAAGATTTACTATTTTCCATTCTCGCTTTCTATTATGTGATATTTAATCAAACATACATAAAGTCTCATATACGGT